>VDFB02303260.1:0-245313 GCA_007258455.2 Sequoia sempervirens
ACTTCCCATTCATATTCATCCATAGAAGGTTGATGGTTCAAATCATTAGTATCACTACCATGTTCTTCTTCAATCATGGATGCAATCAGAAGTCTATTAACATGCCAAGGATGATAATGAGTTGTTTTAAAAACTTTTTGTACCATAGAAAAATGGATCTTGGACATTTTCATGGTAATTTAGGTCTTTTTCCTATGATTCTTGGCTTATTTTCCTTAGGTTTAATCTTGCAATGTAACTTATGCATTCACATTAGGTCTTGAATATTCAAATTATGATGTCTTGTAAAGGTGTTGTGAAGTGTTGTAACACATTTCTACACTTTTCTACTCTTCTTATTATAATTCATCTAAATATAATCTTTCCATCCCTTATCAAGTCCTATTGTAAAGTCTTGTAAAGTCTTGTAACAAGCTTTCATGCTTTTCTAGGATTGTCATTGCTAATTACACCTTTCTTATGCTTTAATTGACCCCTTTATGCACTTATAAGCCTTAATTAAGTGTGTTTTTTAATACAAACCTCATTTAAGATGAATTAATTCCTAAAACACACTTGCAATCCTAGAGTGGGACCCATTCAGCATGGGTGGCAAATCAATCCCTCTTGGCTCAAAATTAAAAATAAATTCAAATTTCTTTTGGGTTTTTATTCATTAAGACCTTATCTCGACCTATGATGTATTTTTGGGTAATTAGGGCATAAGTGTATATAAATAAGTGTCTTTCCATCCATTTTAACCCCCATTTACCTAATTCATCAATTTCACTAATTCACCCATTCATTAAAGCATTCAAGCATTTTGCATCATTAAATCAAGCAATTATCAAGCATCTTAGAGCAACCATTGACATATCTTCAAATTTCAACAAGTCTATTTGGTGAGTTTATGAAACTTGCATGTTTTTTATTCATCATTCCTTTCTTTTTTTCATTTCATTTCTTTATCAAGGGTTTGATTACCAAAGTGGGATTTGACCAAGGCAAATCTCTATACTCTAACCCTTGACCATTTTCCCCCTCTTTGCATGTGTGTTTGTAAGTCTTGTAGGAAGATTTTTCAAAGAAATAAATGTTGAAAAGTGGTAAAAAAGTCATCAAAGCTATTCAAGTTAACTAAACCCTAATTCAAGCTTAGAGACAACATTCAACCCATTTTCTAAAAATTTGGTTTCATCAACCTAACAAGAAGACAAGTGCAGATCTAGACTGATAAAGTTGACCCCTAAATTTGTAGATTTTTGGAGGAGGACTAATTTTATATCAATGGTGAATGATTCCCACTTCCAAGCTAGAAAATTTGATTTCATCATAATTCAGTTCCCAAAAGTCAGAAATCATTTTTAGGAAAGATTTTTAGAAGCAGGATTGATTCAGCATCAGCGACGAATGAGTCCCACTGGTCATCAACAGTGATTTATGTCAAGTTCCAAAACCTTCCAACATTAGCATTGCATCTCTAGGTGCACTCTGTCTAGTCTCATTCAATTCTATTTTCATTTGTTTATGTTTCTAGTTCATTTCTACATATCACATTGTGTTTTCAAACACTTCATTTTTCTTAGGTTTTGCATAAATAATCAATCAATTTCATTAGCTTTCTACAAATAGATCATTTTATTTGGGCATAATTCCATCATACATACATTATTTTGAGTGAACCACCTCATTTTTTGTGCCTGTCTCTCCTTTTAGGTGAAAAACCCTAAGAGAGCAAGAGAAGTTCATATCACCCCAAAAATTGAAAGTTGATTTTGGTGAACCTGCATATTGAACATTCTCTTTCTATTTTTCATTCCATTTACATCCTAGGACTCATAGCATTATATTTTGCATTAGCTTGTGCATTATTTTTTCATCCTAGGATTTACAAACTTGCATTAGTGAATATCTCATATAGATTTCATTTTTGCACTTCAAAACATTGCAAAAACTAAAATTTTGCATCTGCATCTTAGTTATGAATAAAAAAATCATGAAAATCACTTTCAATTTTCTAAAAATCACAAAAAAAAACTACTCCTTCGACTCATTCACCACCTTGGGAAAAGCAGTCTAGTTGCACATTTTGAACTACATTTTTAGGCATTTTCTACATTAAAATTTTTTGTTGTTACTTTCTATCATACTTTCCATTTTTTTGTCTTATCAACTTTCCTACGCATTAGTTTACTTTCACTCATTGTCAAAATGGCCTTTTTCTTTAATAAATTTTGGTATTCATTAAAATCCTTAATGGACATGTCAAATTGTGCCTTTAGTTGTGATCCTAATGACCTTGAACTTCCTCATGCTCCTTCAAATCCCCATGTATGTCCTCATGTTGTTGACATCATTGGAGAAGATGATGATACCATGAAAAAGTTCTTACTTGAATTCCCTAACAACCTTGAAGCCAATGTAGCCTTTTACCCATCCATGAAGTCACAAGACCTTCCTATTGTCTCACCTCCTGACATGTTTGGTTACTTACAAACTGAAATGAATAAAGGACCTAAGTTCCCTTCAACAGGTGGACCTAGTTCTTCTACACCACCACATCTTCAACCATTCTATGATAATAAAGTTACAAACACACCAATTAACCTTGAAGAAACTTATGTCCAAGGTTTTACTATCTTAAAAAAATAAGGATGTGACACAACAACCGAACATGACATTCACCAACTTTTAGAACAAAAACCAACAAATGAAAACACAATAGGATTAGGATACCAAGATCCTCTTGATGACAAAAAGCCTCCATTTGAATATTGGAGACTTTAGGATGATGGCATAGTGATCTTTGATTCCCCTCTTAATTTGAATGTTCTCCTTCCATGCAAACAACCTTTACATGATTCTAATGATAAGGATGCTAGGATCCCCATGGGTCCTCCTCCTCCTTCAATCCATGAAAAAGTTGAATCTTGTAAATGCAAAAAACCTTACAAATTGAAAAAGTGAAGGTTTCCTCTCTATCCACCACCTAAATGTAAAGGAAACTAAAAATGCTTCTAAACAAAGGTCTCATACTTTTACAACCTTCAAATAGGTTGGTCATCCGCCCTAAAGATTCTAACATACCATATTGCAAATACCATCATGCCCTTAGACATTGTAGTGATGAATGTCAAACATTCAAGGACATACTGAATAAGTATCACTTCACTGATGCTGACTATTATCCTATCATCCCATAATTCCTTAAACCAACTCCCCTCATCATATAATAGTTTTAGAATTTTCCATTCTCATTATTGCATGATCCTTCCCATAACCCACCTTTTCTCATTCTTTCCTTACACTTAGTGGGGAAAAGAATTTGATAACCTTGTCCTAGTTATGCATTTGTCCTTGTCTCTTAATTGCATTATTCATCTTCGGCTTATACTATTTGAGCTTGTGAAGAAAATAAATCACTTAATGGTTGACTTGCATTTGCATTACTAGACTTTTACATCTTCCTTTTTATTTTTCTTTTCTTTGATTGCATGTGTGTATTGCGTTCCCTCGTAATGTGAGTTTTATTTTCTTCCTCTCTTTGTGCACTTCCTCTATTTGTACCTCTAGTATTCTATATGTCATACACTATATTTTCTTTTTCACTTTTGTTTTGTGTCTTCCTTTTGGGGATGATCCAAAGCATAGAGATGCCCTATGACTCTTCCATGCTGACCCAAAAGGTCCTTTTACTTTCTTGTTCCCTTCTTTTTGTGTTTTCCTTTTGGGGATGATGCAAAACATTGAGACGCCCTATGTCTCTTCCATGTTGACCCAAACAGTCTTCCTTTATTTTTCCTTTTTTGCTTTAGTTTTGTGTTTTCCTTTTGGGGATGAAACAAAGCATAGAGATTCCCTATGTCTCTTCCATGTTGATCTGAAAGGTTCTTTTACTTTCTTGTTCACCTTTTTTTTGTGTTTCTCTTTTGGGGATGACACAAAGTGTAGAGACACCTTATGTCTCTTCCATGTTGACCCAAAAGGTCCTTTTACTTTCTTGTTCAATTTTGTTTTGTGTTTTCCTTTTTGGGATGAAGCAAAGTGTTGAGATGCCCTATGTCTCTTCCATATTGACCCAAATGGTCTTCCTTTATTTTTCCTTTTTCACTTTTGTTTTGTATTTTCCTTTTGGGGATGATGCAAAGCATAGAGATGCCCTATGTCTCTTCCATGTTGACCCAAAAGGTCATTTTACTTTCTTGTTCACTTTGGTTCTGTGTTTTCTTTTTGGGGATGACACAAAGTGTTGAGATGCCCTATGTCTCTTCCATGTTGACCTGAATGGTCCCTTTTCCTTTTTACTTTTTAATTTTCTTTTGTTTTCCTTTTTTTTTCTTTTGGGGAAGATGCAAGGCATTACAACCAAAATGTCTCCCTCATGTTGACCCAAAAGCTTTCGGCACTCTTTCACCCATAAATTTCTTTTTCAATGATGTTTCTCCTTTTTGGATAAAATAGAAAGAACAATGAATACAAAATGTCTCTTCAATATTGACAAAAGAGCTCATTTCTTGCACTAACTGTTTTCACTCTCTTTTGTGTCATTCTTCCAGTTCTATGTATTTGGGGAATAATAATGAGTTTGCTCTTTAATCAAAATATTGCAGCAATGAACATCACCGACCAAATCCACTTAGATCCTTGCCATGTTTTTGGTCTTTGCGTTCCTTTCTGAAACCCTCTTCCACTTTTGTTTCTTTTCATTTGCCCAATACATCCATACTTCGAAACAGCCTTGTTGATCAGCATGTAGGGGCTTTCAAGTTGGCTTTCATATCTTGTTTGCATCTTTCTTTCCTTTACTTTTACAAAAGTAATTGCTCATAGAATGATTATTAGTAACAATTTTAAAATTGGGGAATATTAACATTATTCATTTGAACTTTTGGTTCACATGGGTGCCAGCCTTGTCATACCGTATGGTGCGATACTTTGTGTGTGACATTGATTGTGATTTCGCTTCGCCAAAATTATCTATATTGGCAACAATTACATTCCTCTCCACGATTGTGATGTGATGCACTGCATCCCCTAAGTTGCAAATATTATATTCTTTGATTGGTCCTCCTCTTGGATACATTAGACATAATTTTCCTAAGTGATAGACCTTGCATGAACTTAACAAGACTTTTACATTTTTGCATTCATATGGCCACCTTGCATAACACAACTTGCATGCCTATGGTGTCATCCTGCTTGTTCATGAGTTCTAAGCATATGAATCTTTTCTTGTCTCATGAAGCATGAACTGAAATTTTCCTTTGTGGAACTTTATTAAAGTTATCAAGAGGTATAACTTTGATATGGTTGAGCGGGAAGCCCATTCAAGGCACGAATTTTCCCATAGCCACCTATGTGTTTGTGAGTGCATACTAGCTAAGTGTATATTTCTTACCTTTTGGCCTTCTCACTTGGTGCACTGACATGAGTTATGTCGCCCTAGAGTGAGTATACATTTTCTTTTTCGGACAAACAACCTAGATCTGATTCACAACTAGCAGAAAAATTGATCAAAGCTTGATCTAACCCTTTCCTTTTCCTCTCCTTTTTCTCTTTCTCTTCCATATGTGTGTTCCTTTGCTCTTATGTTTAGTTTTCCATGGGATCTTCATCCTGGTAGCTTGATCATCCCTCTTGGTTGTTGTCATTCCATCTTTCTAGCATAAGTTCATTTGGATCCCTCTTGATATGCATGACTACTTTTAGTGTGAGTTTGAAACAAGTTCATCCTCTCACTAAAGTGGGGGCTAATGTACCATAGAAAAATGGACCTTGCACATTTTCATGGTCATTTAGGTCTTTTCCTATGATGCTTCTTATTTTCTTATTTAATGTTGCAATGTAACTTATGCATTCACATTAGGTCTTGAATATTTAAATTATGATGTCTTGTGAAGGTGTTGTGAAGTATTGTAACACATTTCTACACTTTCTAGACTTTTCTTATTATAATTCATCTAAATATCCCTTTTTATCCCTTATCAAGTCCTATTTCAAATTGTTGTAAATTCGTAGCTTTCACACTTTTCTAGGCTTTCTAATTACACCTTTCTTATGCTTTATTTTACCCATTTATGCACTTATAGGCCTTAATTAAGTTTTTTTTTTAATAAAAACCTAAAAAACCTCATTAAATATGACTTAGTTCTTGAAACCAACTTTTAAGCCTAGAGTGGGACCTATTCGCCATGGGTGGTGAATGAGTCCCTCTTGGCTCAAAATTCAAAATAAATTCAAATTTCTTTCAGATTTTTATTCATTAAGATCTTATGTCGACCTGTGATGTTGTATTTTTGGTTAATTAAGGCATTCCTATGTATAAATAAGTATCTTTCCATCCATTTTAACCCACATTCACCTAATTCATCAAGTTCACTAATTCACCCATTCATTCAAGTATTTTGCATCATTCAATCAAGCAATTATCAAGCATCTTGGAGCAACCATTGACATATCTTCAGACTTCAACAACAAGGATTTGGTGTTTATGACACTTGTATGTTTTTAATTCATCATTCATTTCTTGTTTTCATTTCATTTCTTTATCAAGGGTTTGATTACCAGAGTGGGATTTGACCAAGGAAAATCCCTATACTCTAACCCTTAACCATTTTTCCCCTCTTGGCATGTGTATTAGCAGGTCTTGTAGGAATTTTTTTCAAAGAAATAGGTGTTGAAAATTGGTCAAAAATTCATCAAATATATTCAATTCAACTAAACCCTAATTCAAGCTTGGAGACAACAATCAACCTGTTTTCTGTAGATTTGGTTTCGTCAACCTGACAAGAAGACAAGTGCAGATTTGGACCCACAAAGTTGACCCCTGAATTTGTAGATTTTTGGAGTAGGAATGATTTTCCATCAGTGGTGAATGAGTCCCACTTCCAAGCTAGAAAATTTTATTTCATTAGAATTCAATTCTCGACAGTCGAAAACCAATTTCAGAAAAGTTTGCCAGAAGCAGGACTAATTCGCCATTAGTGGTGAATGAGTCCCATTGGTCATCAACAATGATTTTTGTCAAATTCCAAAACCTTCCAACATCATCATTTCATCTCCAAGTGCACTCTGTTCAGTATCATTCAATTTTTTTCATTTGTTCATGTTTCTAGTTCATTTCTGCATATCACACTGTGTTTTCAAACACTTCATTTTTCTTAGGTTTTGCATAAATAATGAATCAATTTCATCAGTTTGTTTCATCTAGAGCATTGAATTTATGCATAATTCCATCATACATGCATTATTTTGAGTGAACCACTTGAGCTTTTGTGCCTATCTCTCTCCTTTTAGGTGAAAAACCCTAAGAGAGCAAGAGAAGTTCATAGGACTCCAAAAATTGACAGTTCACTTTCAAATTTTGTATTATCTCTTATTTAGAAATACCTATATATGTTTGTATATTTTGGAAACATTTGTATAACATAAGTTCAATCCAACAAAATGTCTCGAATATTTTGGTATCTTCAACACAAATAGTCTTGAACAATGGGTACAAAAGGACAATGGCAGGCTAGTGTCTCAGTTTCTATTTGGCCTTTTTGTGCTACTATGAATGTCTATATAAGTAGAATGAGTCAATTAGGAATACACCACCTAGCTCTTGAGGCCTTTTCATACAGTAGTGAATATAATTTTTTTGCATGTCTCATCAACATCATCTTTATTTATACAAAACCATGCCTTTTTTCCAATATTAAAATGAGCATATTGTTAGCTTAAAGTGAGAAGAGGAATTTTTTGTAACATGTTGCAATTATCCTATATAAAGATGTCACTCAACAAGTATATTCATCATGAATTTTTGATATGCAAGCAATGCTCTATCCTTAACTATATTTGTTTTTGCAAGTCTTTTCAACATATCACTGAGATAATTTTCTAATTTCTTCTCAAATTTAGCTACATATTTAGAAATACAATTTAAAATAATTTTCCTAGAAACAACTGGCTGGAAACCAACATTGGCATGCCACATTGCAAGCATGGGTGGGCTATGAATATTTAGGTGACCATCATTTCTTGGTGGCTAGTAGGATTTGTTAGACAACATCATATGTCAAAGTAGAGGTAAGTTGTTGCTATCAAGGTGCTTTATATCGACATTGTAATTTCTCTTCTTTTTTCCTTAAACAAGTATATTCAAAGAATTTTGTGTTCCTTTGAACTATATTTAGCAACTCTTCATAATCTATGATTGAATCACTGGAAAGAATCTGGCTTGTGGAAAGCAAACATAGATTTTCTTCAGAACAATGATACATTCTGAGAAATTATGTGTAAGGAAACATGGATTCCAAGCTGAAACATATCTATCAAAAAAGTGTCTTGCCATGGTAACATCATGGTGATTGGACCAATCAAGAGTGTCCATGTTGGGGCCTTCTAGAAGCCATAAAAAACCATGCACATGTGCAGAGCCATGATGCTACCATTCATATCTATACCAATTATCTTTTGCATGGAAAATATTTTCAATCACCTGTTCATGGAAAATTGAGAATCTATGATGGAGATATAAAGATGTTATATGTGGATTCTGAACAACACTATCTATTAGCATCTTTGTTGAAGGCTCCATCACCAAACAAGCCACAAAAGAGAAAACATTTTGTAGATCAGCCCATTTTGTGTCTTTATAGCTCAAAGTGAAAAAGGGTAGGTATGCCAAGTAGTTCAATCATTACAAATAGTTGGGTGTGGCAAGAGTTCCAAAAAGAATGGGTCTTGTGCAATGATGCACCAAAACACATCAATTGCTTAGCTATCTGGCCATTAGGAGCAGCTTGAAGCCATTCATGCAATGCAGACAATGACTTTGGGATTTTTTCTTCCATATTCACTCTAACAAAGACAAATATAGTTTGTTTGTTTTAATGTCTCATTATCAAGTTTTATAGGAAATACCTAAACCTGACATGTTTGCCAAATCTATGGTAAAATATCTCATTAAGTGGAGGGAATATTCATGTAAGTGAATTTGAACATTTCTCAGTTGAAGGGGAAGTGCTACTACAATGGGGAAAAATGTTGGAAAGGCCATTGTAAATAAACCTTCAATGTTGTATTCACTAATAGGAGAAGAGCTAAATTCAGGCGAACACAAGATATTATGCTCTCTTTTTTCAATTTTCAATACCTATTTTATTTCTTGGAGCTCTAGTCTAGCATTTGGCAAGGAAGGGATAAATAATAAATTTTTTGAAGAGCCATTTTTATCTTGAGTAGCATTTGTTGAGCTGGTTGATGGAATTGAAACTTTCTCTATTGTATGCAAGAAATTGGAGAGATCATCAACAACATCAGGTAACATATTAAGAGCCTCAAAATCATTGTAGTATTTTTCCTATTGAATTTTGTATTTCAATGCATCCATGGCATGATGTTTATTAATATAGCAGTCGTAATTGCCACCTTCAATGATGGTTCGTCGTATGATCACAACCTCAAGGTATTGCAATCGACATGGAAATGTTTTTTCTATGCTCAAGATATCTTGAGAAAAGCTTATCATGTGACCACTATATTTAAATTGACCTCCTCTAGCATGGGACACTTGTAAAACTAGATCCACCCTAGCAATAAACATTTCTTCAACCCGTGTTAGCTTTTTTAGTAACAATGGTTGTGGGCCTAGGTCCATGCCATTTGCAAAGCTCAAGTAGTGGGTGCCATTTTCATAATAACATATTACACATGTCATTGTTGAAACTGACATACAAGTGTGCATCCCTATGTAGCTTTCTCTACATATTTGACAAATAAAAGGTTCAAAATTTCATCTATGCGGTGTCGAAACTATTTTACCATAGAAAGGTAACACTCATTGAATATTTCTTTAAGGTATTTTTGTTGTGCTAGTGCAACAGGGGGATTGTTATAAGATTTTATATAAGAGGTGGCATCTACCATTTCCAATGGGCACTGTGAGGGAATCTTGTCAATAGGTAGACCTACAGGTGTGCTTGTTACAGTTAGCCTTGTTGCAAGTATTTTGTATGGTGCTTTGCACAAATTTTCTCTCAATGTTGGCTATAGTACAAATGGTTATGTTGTTTTTTAGCCTTTTTAAATTCAACAATTGATTGGGTTGTGGAAATTGAATGTACTCACATAGCTTAGGAGCATACATTCAAGCTCAACCATATTAGCATATATGAATATATATGTATAATCATAGATATATTTAAATTAGTAATTACAAAAATATATAATAAAATATATGTGTATCCATGTGTATATAAATGTATATCTATGGATGATGAAAAAAGGAATATCATAGTTTGAACATTAGAATATATAAAAATATATACATAAGGATTTTATAGATTTTTGTGTTAACCATTTCCATTATTTCACTATTGTTATATCCCATTTTTACAACAATACAATATTGGATGCATGCAACCAATTGGAAGTGATGTTTGTGTGGTGCAGGTGCACCCCAGCATAAACATGCCTCAATAAGGCAATCTTAGAATTTGATTTAGTATAGTTGATCTTATGTTGTAATAAGGCATAAATGGATAATTTTAGCTTGTAAAAGGTCCTAGTTAGTCATTTTGAGGTCATTGGATGCAAAATGTAAGTTGCAAACAATGTTGTCAAAGTAATATTGCAAAAATGCAAAAAATGACAAATAGCGGAATATCAAAGGTCAGGTAGTTAAAGGGGTAGTTTTAGGCATTGGGTTTGTTTATTTAAACCTTTTTAAGCATCAAAAACTTTTAGGTGGGTATAGGGATGATGTAAGAGGGGTTAAATCAATAGAATACTCAATTTTTACAATAGTTTACTAGCAATTTTTGTGTTTTAGGCCATTGTACGACCACATTCTATGTAATAATCCTCTCCTCCTCCATTGGTAATGATAGCCCTATGAATATATTTTCTTTTTCATTTTGTTTTATCAAAATCCATTAAATATTGTAAAAGTTATAAGCATTTTCCTTCAGGTGGGTAAAACCCTGAACCAGGGTAAGCAGTGGGTTGTTAAAATTGTGTTTCTCCATATTTAACTAATGAGAATTGCTATAAATTAGTTTATAAGGAGTTTATCATGCATTCTAACACTTCACAAAGTTGCATAGTTTGAGGATAAGGTTTTGGGCAAATTCCATGAAGCCCTAAGTCTGTAAATGATGAATATGACTAGTAAATCTATGTACAATGAGACTTTATGAGTTTAGATTGTGAAATGAGAGTTCTCATTTAGTGTTATTTATTTTAAAATATGTTTGTATGTGTTTGAGACTATTTCTTTATATGGTGTGGTGAATTCATAAGTTGTAGTCATTGTTTATTGACTGCCCTATTTTGGCAGAGTATTGGGAATGGTCAAGATTTTGTGTTTTGATGATATAAAGATGTGTTATTATTGGGAACAATTATTTTATAGTTTTTTTTGGTTTATTTTAAACCCCTTCTTGACAAGGTTTGGTGATTTTATAATTGATGGAGCTTATTCTTGATACCGTCTTTTTAGGACAGTATGGTAACAGTCCTATTTTGGAATAAACAATGAGGGTTTAGAATAAAATTTTGTTGGAAACTCATGAATAAAGATTGGGGAATGGTATAATATTATTTTTCAGGCTTATTTACACATGCTTGTAGCTTTAGTATGGAATAATTGGATTGGGAATGTGAAGTTGTTCATTGATGTGGTCGAAATGGGAATATATGTTGATTTTGAACAGACTGCATTAAGAGGTTTTAGGTTTGAGATGCTTATGTTGAGGAAAGGGTATGAGTCAATCATTTTAGTTTTTTTAAGGAGTTTTGATGAATCTTCAATAAGTTTGGTGTCTTGAAATAAATCTTAGTTTGGTGTCTAGAAATCAAGATTTTTGTGAAGGTTGGACGAGTCCTAATTGAAAGGACAAGCAAGATTTGGTTCAGTTTTTGATAAGTTGAGTTTGATTGAGAGTTTTGTGGTCTTGCATTGTCATCGTTGTGGAAGCCAAGTGTATATAAGGATTTTTGTAGGCATGTATCTATGCAAGAACAAATATATGGAATTAAAACCAAAAGCACACAACCCACGTGCTCAGTATCCTTCCCACCATTTTTTTGCATCGTGGAGGCTCGCAAACTCTAGCAAAACCATTGACCAAGAACATTATGAAACACCCACACAAAATTTCATGGAGTTCCATCACACATCACACAATAAAAAGGTTGGGGGAAATCTGCTATCTTCATATCTGATCTATCATATTGTAGTGTTTGCTTTGCATCCCTCTCAATTTTATATATACATATACATGTACATATACATATAAATATACATATACATATATACACATACACATACATATACATATACATATATATACATATACATATACACATACATATACATACACATATACATATACATATATATATATATACATACGTATACATATACATATACAAAAACATGAAAGGGATATTTTTGTATGCTGAAAAATATCAATGTGTATCTACTTCCACATCTATATGGTTTGTTAGCTTCACCCGTGTGTGTATACACCTTAAAGCAAAGAAAAGTGGAAACAATAACAACAAATTTGCAATAGGTATAACAAAAAGGAAATTTATACTTATGGAATCAAGATCTAAAGGATGGTGGTTTATGCCCCCAGAGCTGGAATCCGCAGTGGAACCAATGGGAGATGTCAACAAATCAATATTGGGGGGCTCTAGAGACCCATCCACAAAGCTCGATTCCATAAACATTGTTCTAGGAACTTTTTGCAGGGACAAAATGTTGCAATTTGAGTTGACAAATTGACAGCTCTATTTACAATAAAAATAAAAGTAATGTATTGCAACATACCAATGGAAATTGGTAGACAACTTAGAAATATCAATCTATAACCATTCCACTTTTAATACTGTCCAAACAACACAAGATACAAGAACAAGAATAAAAATGCACTTTTAATACTATCCAATCACCAGGGGATACATCAATAAGAATACAAATGATAAATGCAAATGTATATATCGGGTATGTGCAAGATCATGATGGGCCAAAAAGTGGTGATATGATGGGTATGTGTAGGGTATATGGATGATGAATTTTTTTTACCCAAAATTGATGAAATGAAAAGGGTTTTAAAAGGAGATTTTTAGCTTTCCACCAATATAAATTATGCTTTACTTTGAATTTAATAAATAATTATTTTTCATTTTCTATTTGAATTATGACAAAAGTCCTAATTGATAGGTTGATTGAAAAAAATCTATAGCTTTCAAACGGTATCACATTTTTTGAATCTAAAACATGTATCACATTCTATGCTTCACATACTTTAGGATTAAAAATATATATATTGAATTTCATGAAGTTTTGATGAAGTTAAGGTGGTCAAACATAAGAGTTTTTTATATTTTTTAAAAGTTGTAATAAAAAAATCATAATTAATTATTTACTTGGAAAAAAATTACAAAAAAATATGCATCACATTGGTACATGACTCATCTACTTATACCTAAAATATTATAAAAATATATTATCATTTTACTGTGGTTAGGATGGTCAGACAAACACCTACTTATTTTCTCCCTCAAATTTAAGTGCCACTACATTGAAGTTTCAAATTTTCACCAAATAGATTTTTAAAAAATAAAAATAAACCTACTAGTTTAGAAACTACATTCAATTTTCTATAGATTATATTCTTACATTATTTTGAAATAATATAGATAACTTATTCAATTTTTTACATCAAGTTGCCTAACTTTAATTTTTCAAAAAAAAATTCCACTTAAGGGCCTATTTTTTCCATGATGATCCTGCACATACCCTATCCCTATATGTATATGTTTATCTTTTAGGTTACTTATATGTGTATACATGCAATTTTTTATTATTTTACTATATTTCTATTTTTCCATGATGATCCTGCACATACCCTATCCGTATATGTATCTGTTTATCTTTTAGGTTACTTATATGTGTATCCATGTAATTTTTTATTATTTTACTATATTTCTACATATAGCTATATGCAGATATTTGTATATGTTGCTAGTTGGTTCTTTCACCCTTTCTTTTCCAAACAATAGGCTATACAACAATAAGAATAGAAATGATTAAGTACATATATGCATTGAATTTTCCCTTTTTCTACACATTTAAACACACACACACACACATATATATATATCCATATGTACACATGTATATATCTATTTATATACACACTGTTATATTTAAATAGATGTGTATACCATACTTTTTCCTCACTATGTAACTCCTAAAATCTATGAAGAGAAAAAACATCCAAACTGAATCTTCTCTCAATTGACTAGTTGAGAAGGCTACGAATTCAAACCTTTTGTTTCCTATAGGATATTGTCTACTCTGAAGCAGGGCATTATTATAGGAAACAAAAGGTTTGAATTTGTAGCCTTCTCAGCCAATCATTTGAGGGAAAATCCAATTTGGATGTTTTCTTTCTTCATAAATTCAAAGGGAAGGAGTTATTAATTTGCAATTGCTCCTATGTTAATGGGTATAATGCCAAGGATGCACAAAAATGGGCATTATGTGAGAGATACAAAGCGGGAAGAATGAACAATAAGGAAAGGGAAAAAGTTGTGCAAACCAGCAACATGTTTTTAACCTTAGAGCTTATTAAAATATATATGCAACAAGGGGACTCCTGGCCACCTTTGAACACAAAAGAAAAATGGAAAATGGTTGTTCCCGGTGCTAGAAAATGGCAATTAAGATGGTGGGACCAAACAAATGCAATCTACATTGTTCTTAGTGTTTTTCAATGTATTTAGTTTCAATGGGACATTCACTGCCAAGGCACAATCAATTTTATAGATTTCTTATGAACACGTTACACATACTGCACCATTAAATGCTCTATTATTAACAACATCTCAATGCTATATCATTTAATGCTATGGTTGTATTGTAGCAATTTTCTTAGAAGCTAAATAATAATTACATATGTTATTTTTAACTCTTTTTAAATCAAATTCTACCTAAATACAAATAAATATAGCATACATAGCTATTTAGATATACATGTGCATATATAAATTGTTGTTGCATTCTCAAACGAGCCACAGTGGTCTTGGTCTGTATATATGGATATGTATTTTTTTAAATATCAAACGGCAAATTCAATACATATATATACACATAAATTCGAGCTACATTGCCTAGCACTAAATATTATAGAAAAATAGAGAAACTGTAAAAGGGCTATTAGACAACAAATCCTAGTCACAACTGGGCTGATGAAAATCCCAATGGAAACTTCAAAAAAATAGCCTATCAGCTAAAAGTTTAAAGTTGAACATATAAAAGAGATATTA
This sequence comes from Sequoia sempervirens, assembly GCA_007258455.2. Taxonomy (NCBI): domain Eukaryota; kingdom Viridiplantae; phylum Streptophyta; class Pinopsida; order Cupressales; family Cupressaceae; genus Sequoia; species Sequoia sempervirens. The sequence continues at coordinate 15,310 of VDFB02303260.1, forward strand.
GAATAACACTTAAAATCCACCAAACTATTTTTTTCTCCATGCTTATATAGATATCTTTTCAACTTTCCAAATCAATTATTTCAACCTAGTTCTTTATAATGATACTTATTTTCTGTAGGCTATGACAACAATTATATTATGAAACAATCTCCACAAAATTCGTATAACACCACAGACTTAATTGTAAATTCAAGCTACCTTGCTTGGCATTAAATATTATAGACAAATCATTTATGCAAAATATCCATGTAAAATGACTTGTAGAAAATAATTGTTATTCTAACACCTCTTATACAATTTCTCTATTTTTCTTCAATATTTATTATCAAAGAACATAGCTCGAATCTTGTATCAATATGTTTCATGATATTCTTTTTTTCTTGATCTGCTTGAAGCTCCCTAGAACAAATTGCCCAGTCTGTTTATGTAAGCGGTGGAGCTTGCTAATTATGTGGGATGGCAGTGTCTTATATCAATATGTTTCATTATATTCTTTCTTCCTCATCAGTTTCAACTTCCCCACAACAAACTATTCTTCGTGATATTCTTTTTTTTAGTTCCCCATAACAAACTATTCATTATCATAGTTTTCCTCTTCTATTCTCTATATTTTAAAGTTTTATTTAATGTGGGTTTTAGAACATCTATAATTTTCCCATGATTCTTGAGTGTTTTCTTAATAGCTCTTTTCCAATTTCACTTTTTGTTGTGTACCAATATGTTTCATGATATTCTTTTTTTCTCAACTGTTTGAACTTCCCCATAACAAACTATTCTTCGTGATATTCTTTTTTCCAATTCCCCATACCAAGTTGTTCATTATCATAGTTTTCCTGTTCTATTCTTCATATTTTAAAGTTCTATTTAATATGGGTTTTCTAACATTGTCATTTTCTTGTGATTGTTAAGAGTTTTTCTAATAGGTATTTTCCAATTTCCCTTGACCAAAAAATTTTAGATATGGAAATCTATGTATGTGAAATTACTTACAAAGAATATTCAAAGTGAAGAACCCAGTTCAAGTCAAATGCATGTATAGATTTGAGTTTACAGCATATTCCTACTTACCTAAAATTCTATCACTATCTAGACAAGGTGTAAAAAAAATTTCTATCTAACAATTGGCTTCTCAATTAAAAATTCAAGCTACATTATTTTCCACTAAATATTATAGAAAAAATAGGGAAATTGTAAAAAAAACTACTAGAAAAACACTTAAGAATCATAGGTAAATCACATATGATCGAAAAACCACACTAAACATATTCATACGAGACAAGCAGTCTATGTAAGAGTTGGATTGTCAATTCAAAATTTGAGCTACATTCTTTGTAACCAAACCCACATTAAATAGAACTCATAAAGCCAATGAGTAGCAATAACCTGTACAAAATTCCTACAATGCCATAGACTTAATCAAAAATTTGAGTTACATTGCCTCGCACTAAATATTATAGACAAATAGAGAATTTTTAAAACAACTATTACATGACAAATCCCATTCACGACTAGGTTGATGAAAATCCCATCAAAGACTTCAAACAAATAAATTGAATAGATAAAAGAGATATTAGAAAGAGTAACAATTGAAAACCACCAAACTAATTTTATCTCCAACATGTTTTTCCTTTCATACTAACCCTCTACACATATATATATGCAATCACTCCTATGTTAATTTACATTTGGTCCTATGTTAATGGGTGTAACGATAGAGATACATAGAGAAAACTAAAACAATAAACACAGGGCAATAAAATTACTAACCCTAACCATATTTTTTTTATGAAAGAAACAATATTTAACTACAATTGCTCCTATGGTAATGGGTATAAGGCCAAAGATCCACAAAGATAACTACACAAAACAAACAAGGGACAAAAAAATTACTAACCCTAACCATATTTTTTAACAAAAGAAAGAAGATTTAAATGCAATTTCTCCATCCATACAAAACCATAATGCCAAACACCCATGTAAAATGACTTACAAATTTTGGACAACAACAGTTTTAACATAAACAATAAATAAATAATTTATGCAAAACACCCATGTAAAACAACTTATAGATTGTAGAGAACAATAGTTTTAAAACCCTCCAATCTACTATAAAATGGAGCCAAAGCTAACAATTTTTACAATAGTCTCCTATCAAACCAACCACAGAACTAAAGGTAATGATTTTTAGAATAGTCTGCTATCAAACCAACACCACAATGGCTCTTTCGATAATGCAACTTAATCAATATATTTTTTGGCATATTTCAGAGTATACTTTCCCACACTACAACATTGAATATTACATTTACTATGTCTTGCGCCATCATACAAGAAAGGCAAGATGCATTAACCCTTGCACGAGAAAACACTTAGCATTCTTCTTCCATGTATCGAGGCGACCAACTCCACCACTGCCAACCCACATAATTACCAAGCTCCACATCATCATTAAAAAACCCGGTCAACTCCACCACTACCAACCCACATAATTACCAAGCTCCACATCGTCATTAAAAAACCCAGTCAAGTTGCCACCGACCGAGACATCTCCAATGTCGTCAAATCCAATTCATGGCTGGGCTGACAAAAATCCTGGTGAAAACCTCAAAAAAAATCCTATCAGCTAATTAGAGAAGATAAAATGGTTTATCTACCAATAGTTATGAAAGAAGTGGAACCATGTACAAACTATGGGTATTGGAACTCTGTACTCATGGCATTGGGTGATGCCATGGAAATTGATACTAGGCAGCAACATATAGTTGGTTCTAGTTTATGTTCAATCAATAATACTTTCATTTTAGATTTTAGAAAATTAGTAGTTATTTTGATAGAAACTAAACAAGCACATATTATAGTAAGAAGATACACCTTAGCATTTGGAGAGAAACTTTGAATAAATAACTATTGTAGAAAATTTGCTTGGTAGGCAGGATTGATCATCAAATCCAAGCCATGTGTGGGTTGTACCTTGATGTCACCCATATAAACAGTCCTCAGAAACCATTGGAAGCTTCACTTATGTCAGATGCCAAGTTTGATGGTGTTGATATGTTTGAAGTCATAGTATCTAAATCTTATGTTATTGGAGGTACTCTTAATTAAATCATGAAAATTATTATTTTTCCAAAAAACGATTAATATAATCTTCAAGTTTAATGGCATGGCATGCTCTCATAAATCATTTTCAAAATTTAAATTCTCTATAGTTTATTTTTTAAATTCACATTTGTATTCTTGATTTGATTAGATTAACATGAAAAATGCATATCATTCATGTTCTTAGTGGAGCCATCATGAACTCTCAAAATAACTTTACTCCAAAGAATGACAACAATACTTTAAAAAGAGCTCATAGATTGAATAAATCCATATAGAACAAAGCATCTAAAATAAAAACATCTGAAAAATACCTGTAAAATGATTACTCAACTCTCAAAACTATGACAGCTTCACTAGTCACAGGTGGCCCAATAGAACTATACAGATCAAGCCTTCAAAGTACGCAAGCAAACAAGAAAAGTAAAAACGTTTAGTTGTACCTCCTTCAACAAAAAGACCCAAAACACAAATTACTGTCTGAGATGTCAATCATTTCCATTATATCATAATGAAACCGAAATAAAACATACATTGTTTTGTAAACAATGGCTTATGAATAATGAAGAGCATGCAAGAAAGTCATGCCAACAAGCTCCAATAATGGGTTCTAGTTTTTGAAGACTAGAACCATCTTTTAGAATAGCTTAACTCCAAAGAATGACAACAATAATTTAAAAAGAGCTCATAGATAGAATAAATTCATTTAGAACAAAGCATCTAAAATAAAAGCATAGGAAACAGTCAACTCTCAAAACTGCCACAACTTCACTAGCCACAGTTGGCGTAATTCAATGTAAATGAAAGAAATGCATGCAGGGATTACATTTATGTCATTCAATTTTCCACCTAGTCAAAATACGATCAACTTGCTTACTTGTCATGCCACCTCACTCAACATTACCATTTCATGATGTCCATGGAATGTGAACATTGCCACTATACCAAGATTATTTGTCATGTCAACCATCGTCAGTGCCACCTCAGATACAATATATGCCAAGTTACATGATTTCAAGGCCACATTTTTTTTTTAACACTATCAAAGGGCTTCAAAGTGGGAATGCTATATCAAAGGGTAACCTGTAGAATATATCGTGGGCTTCAAAGGTAAAGCCTTGTGCATTAGATTTTTCACCATATGGTTGACAAGCATAAACTTTAGATCAACATTATATCAAACTTTAAGCACTTGTGTAACTTGTAAAACTGTGCACTGGATCCAAGCTTGTCTTGGAGCAATATCATTACCGTGTAAAGTACAGCTAGTACAAATAGACATAATGAGTGAGCAACTCATCTCCAATGAGAAAATACCATATTGTGTGCTGTGTGATCCCTTACTTATATTATAATGAAGCCAATACCTTGTATGCCGTCATGATATTTTAGAAGAATGTTTAAAAATAGATATAATTAAAATAATTAATATGTTAATTTTATTTTAGTTATAAATATTTTATTTATTATATGTATAGACAAATAATTTATTTTAGTTCTATCTTTATTCTTTACATTATTTTTAGTTGAAGAGTTATTTTATTTTGTACATATTTCTTATTTTGATAATTATTTTATTTTTACTTTTAAATTAATTAATTTTCTATACCTATTTTAATTATTTTTAATTATAATTTTTATATGTAAAAAATATATAAAATCTTTAAATATTTTTTCTTCTATTTCTTCACATCATAACATAAAATGCTTCTATATATTATACCTATCACACTATAAGCTCAATCATATATAAAAAATGTATTCTTTAAGAAAATAATATTGTATGCTATCAATTTTGTTCTCAATCCTATTTCTCAACCACTTGTTGTAAGCATGAGCTAACTTGGCCTTTAAATAAAGCACTTAGTAAATAAGTCACAATATTATAGGTTGGAAAGTTTTGTATTGTTTGAATGTTCAACATATTGTACTTACTGTAAGCATGACATAATTCTACCTTAAAATAAAACACTTAGTAAAGAAGTTTCAATAGTATACTTTGGAAAACTTTGAATTACTCAGAATGTTCAAGGTATTGCACTTATTATAAGTATGACCTAATTTGATCTTAAAATTAAGCAATCAGTAAAAAAAAGTCACAGCAATATAATTTGAAAATTTTCACATTACTTGAATGTTCGACACATTACACTTATTGTAAGTACAACCTAATTTAGTCTTAGAATAAAACATTCTATAAAGAAATCACAATAGTACAATTTGAAATAAACTGCATTACTTAATGTTCAATATATTACTCTTATCAATGATATGATTTAATTCAACCTTAAAATAAAACACTCAACAAAACAATCACAACAATATAATCAATCACAATAATATAATCTAGAAAACTTCACATTACTAAAATGTTTTCAACATAACATGTCCTAAATTCAATCTTGAATAAAAAATAAATAAATAAATAAATAAAATCACAAGAATATAATTTCAAAAACTTTGCATTACTTATGTTCAGCATATCGTATAAAGTAGAGAGAAATCTTTCTCCAAAAAGTTCCTCCAAGATTAGATATATCGCGAAGGACCAAGTCTAGGTCTAAAAATTGTGAAAAGCATGATAAAATAACTTCGGAAGGTGTCATGAAACTATCCACAGTACCAAAAGCAAAAAGATTATTGTCTTAACCAGAATAATCTTAGTATTTCAAAATACTAAGACTTTGAAATCCTTATGTCGCTCCAGATATTGAACATAATTGGAGGTTGACATGCTGCTCCTGCATGAGACTCGCTTTCTGAATCCTTATTCACTTTCTCATGACCAGCTCTCACAAGACCTGAGAACTCCCCGGGAGAGTAGAATGTGGAAGTACTCAAAGACAACATGTTTTCAAAAGCTAGTGGTGCCTTTGAAACAACTGATCCTTTTTAATATAACTAAATGGAGCTGTAGTTACACTATTGTCTGTGCAGGAAGATGTGTTTCCCTCATTTTGTACTTCTTCAACATTAATCCTCTTTGATTTTCCTCCTATGGGCAGTGTGCTGCTCATAATGGCTTTCACATCATATCGATTTGTGTCAAAGTTTGTAATGGCACTTTCTCCTCTGAATTTAATGGAGGCAATGTCATAAGCTTCGGCTGCCTCTTCCTCTGTGTCTGTGAGTTCAAACAAGAATCATTAGCCTTTTCATCTGGTTTTATTATTGGATGCATTTATAATGAAACAACAGCTCAATGTGTTGCATAAACATTATACTACAAACTGAGAGAGATGTGCTCACTGAATGTTCCCAGGTACAAATCCTTGTTCCCTGCAACTCTCCCAATCCTAGCCTGCTACCTACCATCATTATGATGTCTGCCAAGTCATATGAAGGATTTGTAGAGCTACGTTAGGTCAATTCTGGAATTTATATTAATCAGCTTATCAGTGACAAATTAATTTCAGCTTTCCATATCTATGTTTAAGATAATATTATAATTTCAGCTAGGTAAACTATTCAATCCAGACCGCGTCACCCCACGGTAGATTGATGCCACCCTTGAAAAGCCAGTGCTAGTCCTGCAAAATTGATTGGGGTTTGAGGAAAAAACACATTTACAATCAATAATTGCACACAATCAAATAATAATTATAATGAATTGAAAAAAATATTTATCGCTTTTAAAGTTTGTAAACACAAATCGAGAAAGTCCCTAATAATCAAACAGTGTGATAAATCCATATGAAGCGGTTTGTGACCTATTACATAGTTTGTTCCAAATTGAAGTAATCTTCCTGATAGATACTGAAATCTCTCTCCAGATAGACAGCCTTATACAAATCTGCATAGATGGTAGGAAACCCAATTACCTCCTTATAAATTGAACACATGCTTGCTTTGACATGTTCTTCATACTTTTTAACTCCCCCTCATAGTTTTTAACTTGCATTTGATACAGGAAAGCCAAATGTTATAAAATAACATGCTGAACATTTTATGAGAGAAATTAGAATGACCACCGAAGGAATTTTATGAGAGATGGTAGAATATCAGCTAACAAAAAAACTCTTAGAAAATCATACCGGAAAGTTTGTTAGAGTTAATGGACCCCAAAACTTGAGAGCTGCCAGATCATAAGCTCTAGCTGCTTTCTCCTCCTTATCAAAGCCGCCTACATTACATCAATGGACAGTTCAATTACAGATCTGGAACTTCACAGACTCTATGAACTCAAATCACTTACTACATGTAGAACAAACTAATTAAAAATATCTGCTTACCGAGATATACTGGAGAGTTCAATCATTATCCACAATGGAGGAATCACAATAAGACGGTTAAAGTACTCTAATTAGTATCCAAGTATGAAATACCCTAGTTCTCAAATGCATACTTTCAAGAAGGAACCCGTTTATAGTACTAAAGACAATACAAATATATATATTGGAGATCTTGTTTCAAAACATAACACACTTCGTAGAACACGTCTCAAAAGAAGCCCATCAATGAAATCTCAGAGATTTTGTTTCAAAGCACTGAATCTATAGAAACAACTTTCAAAGGTACCTGATTTTATTAGCTACTGGAGCCCATTTAGGCCTGTAGAAAGAAAAGGGTTTAATTCATAACTTATTGCAATATTTATTCATAAAACTAACCTTGTCTACCCTTACGGCTATGACTGTCTCTTTGGCCGCTGTTGTCCCAAAGATGGGCTTCATATGTCCCTGTCCATTTATGCCTGCATTGAGTCCCACATAATATTACTTCAAACTAACATTTTATTTGAATATCTATCAATCAATCTCTCTATATATTAAAAGTAAATGCAAACACACTTAGTAACTCCACGGTAGATTGAACTTCTTCCAGTGCCAAACCGAACGACGGGCATGTTTTCTCTATCCATCAATTTATCCCTATAGGATTCTGCAAATGTAGGGCACATACATGAATTTAGTATTAGAATCCATATCTTAGTGACTGTCAACTGTACTAATAAATAATAAATAGAATACTGAGATTCAAGCTAAACTTAAAAGTCATTGAAAGAACCAATATTAAAAATGATATAAATACCAAGTATATCGTCCATTCCCATTGCTAAAGGAAACCAAATCAGAATACAAGAGCAGGGCAAGAGCGCGAAAAAAATGAATTGTGAAGTACTAACAATCTTCAATGACTATTGCTTAGCTTTCATGATATGATTATTTTTACAACGTACTTTCTTTTATAGCAAGTTTACAGGATCTTCAACCATGCTGTTCCCAAAGAGAAGATATATCTTATCCTAATGCAAATTAGATTAGATGAGATCTGATCTGGTTTTTATTAAGGATAAAAACCAGGTTTTGAGAGGGCTCTGAAACTTGTTAAAGCACAAGAACAGGAGGCACAACAAAGTGAAACAAGAATGGTCTAAGGCACTCAAAACAAGTTCCACAAGATATGAAACATACAGATCTGGTAGAGATAAAACAACAGCAGCCAGACTGTGAAAGAAAGAACAAAGAAAAGAACAAGAAAGAAAAATCTTTGTATTATTGTGTAAGGTTTTTTCCATTAAAGATTTAGATCATTAAAGATTTAGATCACACTTAATGAGTAATCATCATCTATGGTAAATTACTGAGTGCAATCTGAGATTTATAAAAGAAATAGAATTATTTGTAAAATGAAAAAATCATATCTATAAAGAATAATGAATAAAAATAAAACAAAAATAAACAACAGATTCAATAAAATCTATAATAAAACCATGGCATTTAGAGAAAAAAAATATATATAAATCAATAGTTAATAGAATCTCGTACTTTCCATCTTGCAAAAGAGTCCTCAGCCTGCAGTAAGCTCACATCACCCAAAACAACAAGGAAAATGTATTCATTGATGAATTTCATCCTTTCAAAATATATTAATAAAAGTGAGTTTATATTTTATGTAGCACAGAAAACAACACGAAAATATATTCATTGATGAAATTTCATCCTTTCACAATATATTAATAAAAATAAAGATAGTTTCCAAAAAAATTATAGGTAAATCTACATGAAGTACTACATAAGAGAATCCAATAATGTGAATAAAACTATACCTTGAAAAATAATATCTTAAAAAATAATATTGTAAGGTTGCTGATCTAGTATCTTCAAAATAGCATTGTTTCTTGCAACTCTTGGGAAAGAAAAATTCTCTATAGATTTAGGGTTATCAACCTTATCAAAAGACTTTCCTCTCTCTCTTCAAAGCAATCAAAATGCAATGCTTTCTTGGGTACAATACCTTCTTTATAATTGTAGAGATGTATTACAAGGTTACACATATATAGAGGCATATCCCAAAAATTACGGTATAATATTTGTGTTTAGTTATACAGTTACACATTTTTGGTCTTTAGGTGGGGAGAGGATGAGTTACAAAGTGGTACATTATTGGTCTTTAGGTGGGGAGAGATTCCCTATGTAAAATAAAATTCCCTATATAGTTAGGGTTATCAACCTTATCAAAAGAGTTTCCTATCCATCTATTTAGGATGAGAGATTTCTCCCCACCCCACCTTCCCATGGTACCAAAGGGCATCACGTGTAAAAAATGATTATAGTAATTAATAAAAAACAGTTTTATGTATATTATTTTTTAGGGTTGTACTTAGGTGGGAACTCATAAAAGATCTACCAAATAAATATATAAACTTAGGATGGAAGTTACGAATAATTGACTACCTAATGGTTCATATGCTATTAGTTTTTAGGGTTGTAATTATAGGAAGTTGATTCACATGCCATTACTTTTCTAGGTTGTAATCATTACAAATACCTAAGTTGGAACTCACAAATAATTGTCTAGCTTATAGTTCACAAAATATTACCTTTTAAGATTGTAATCTTCACAAATATGTTGGAACTCACAAAATAATTGACTATAGGTTCACATTCTTTTTTTAAAGGTTGAACCTATATATATGTACAAAACCTACATCCATATGAAACTATTCTTTTGATGATTGCAGAAGGAGATTTTATAGAGATGTCCATCAATGATGATGATTGTAGAAGGAAATTTTACAGAGATGTCCATCAAGGATCAATAAGGAAGAGAATGAGGCTTCTCTTTTGAAGAATCTGATACAAAAACCTACTTTCCTTTCTAAATTATGATAAGGTACCTATTTCATCAATCTTGAAATAGATATTTCTTTTGTTATTCTTACAAATATCCTTTGATTTCAAAAATGTTTTATTTAATCTTTTTCAGAGTTGATAGTTGAGTTTATTTTCATATTTTATGAAGATAATTTGATTCAGATGATAAAATATTTTTATTATTTATGTCAATATATAATCTAAAAAGGAAGGCACCCCCCACGCTACAGATGATTCAAATGTTCAAGAAGGGTGTTTAGAATATGTAGGATCTGGAGGTAGAGACTCTGGTTAGTTCAAGAAGGGTGTTTAGAATATGCAGGATCTGGATCTGGAGGTAGAGACTTTGGTTAGTTGCTGCTAGTTTTTTGGGTGTTTAGGATATGCAAGATCTGGAGGTAGAGACTCTGGTTAGTTGCTGCTAGGTTTTTGGCTTGCATTTCGGCTGTTTTTTTGATTGACCTTCCTAGCCTTTTTTGGCTGGCTGCTCCTTTATCTAGCTTTTTCTGTTATCCACTAGAATTTTTTGTCCTTCTCTTTCTTTTGTTGTAAACTTGTGGTTTCGAGTCCCTGTAAAACTAGTTTTTTTCTTTATCAAAAACTAATTATTATTTGTGTTCATATAGAATAATTAATTATTATTTATGTTGATATAGAATAACCAATACAAATTTTATTGAATTTTAATGGCTTTTTTTTGCATCTCCATAGTTTTGAAAGAGTGTAGTTTTGGATCTGTTTTAATAATAATTCTTATATCTTGATTTTTTTGGCACTAAGCTAAGTCATGAGGATACTCCCGGGTTATCAAAAACATTATATCTTGATTTTGTTATAATTATAATTATAATTTTAAAAGGATATTGTTCCAATCATTTATTAAAAGGGGTAAACACTTTTGACCCTAAACTATGAATGGCGAGGTTTACAATAACTTAACCATTAAGCAATACCACTATTGACTTTAAAAGAGACATTGTTAAATTTAAATGATTAAATAATATATTTATATTTGACATTTTGGATCTTCTTTATTTAATCCATGATAAAATGAAAGTATTTTAATTCAATTCTTATGTTGATATATTTATATTTAAACATATATAGAGACAATGCTTGTATATTTTCTTTACTTTTTAAAATAATATACTAATCTAATTATTGCAGTAAGTTTATAGAGACAATGTTTTGAGTGTTTCCTATTACTCTTATTATTGCAATAAGTTATAAGGATGATTTGATTTGGGTATGGCTGATTTTTCTTTTCTCTTGGCACCAAGTGATATGCAGAAATCACAGCATGGGTTCATTGAAGTCTGATGATTCCTTTAGTCTCAGAGACTTCAGCAAAAATGATAGTGCAGGTATGATATGCTCCTTAATTATTAATTTGTATGGTTCTATTAAAAATTTGAACTTGAACTTAATGATTTTATAGTTAAGTTTTCTTAGGATTGTTTTAGGGTATAACCAACATTTTGAATTTTGTTTTCACTTAATTATTCTTGAAGCCTCAATAGAAGATAAAACAAGTAGAATCATGGCTTCTATGAGAAGAACAGAATCAGAATGTGAAACCTTAAAGCTATCCAAAACAAAATCTATAATCTTACCATAAAAGGAAGCTACCACCTATTGCTGCAACTATGATAGAGCAAAGTTTGGGTTTAATTGAGCAAAGTTTGAGTTTAAAAAACACAGATAATGGTAAAAAAAATACAAGCAAAAAAACACCAAAGATCAACAAGAGTCCTTAACTTTTCCCTTTTTGCCTCATGTATTCTTCCACTGCTAGACCACACTACAAACAAAAACTAAATTCCCAAAATTGGAGATGCATCTGCCACTGTCGGTTTTGGGAGTGAATCCAATTCTTCAATGTGGACCTCATTGTAAATGGTGTTTGAAGTAGTCATAGTTTCCTTCTCTGCCTTCTTACTTGACACTCCACTCTTAGAATCCTAAATGACTCTCTTCTCTTCCTCTCGGATGACCTTCAAATCCTTATCCACATAAAGCCTTGCTCATCATGGAGTTATCTGTTTAAGTGTCTTCCATCAGCTCCCATATTTGTCAATGCATCTACCATTTTATTGGCTTCTCTATAAATATGGTTTGTATTGCCTTCTCTATAAATATGGTTAATCATTACATTTTCAAACTTATCCATCAGGTTTATTGCTGAATCTAGTAAAGATTGTAATTTCTAGCTCAACAATTTCTTAGCTCTTATCGCATTTACCACAATAGCTGAACCCCCTTCAATTTCTACCTTTGCCAAGTTCAATTCTATGCAAAGGGATAGCCCTCACACTAGAGCCTTAAATTCTACCACATTGTTTGTATCAATCTCCAATGGTTTTGAATATCTTGCAATAGTTTTTCCCTACCAAGAGTGAATCACACCACCTACTCTTGATGGACCTGGATTCCCTCTAGACGCTCCATCAAAATTCAGTTTGAACCAACCAATATTTGGAGGTCTCCATTTACAATTTGCTCTAATTTGTTTGTTGACTTGACACCCTTTCCCAATAACTTGAGGAGTTTTTAGACCAAACCAATTCTTGAACATACTGTCATCCCAGCCTGTATAAAATTTTGTTTTGTTGTTTTGGGAATGAATTCTCAAGTTCATTGTTTCCACAATGACAACTTCAATCTTATTCATAAGCATTTCTATCTACATGGATTTCCCTTGGAATACTCTCCTATTTCTCTCCTTCCATAGTTCTCATATCAAAATTGAAGGAGAAATTATCCAAAAATTTCCACACAAGCTGTCCCTAAAAAGAATTGGCCAAGATTTGAATAGTGTGAATATATCATTTGGTAATACTGATATCCAACCAAGTTTAGCACAAAGCCACAGCCAGCATTCAAGGGAGAAGGGGCATGTTAGAAGCATATGGTTGACATTCTCCTCACTATTGGAACATAGTGAACATCTTGAAGGGCCCTGATATCCAATTCTTCTAAACCAATCTGCTGTCAAAATTCTACCTTGCAATGCCGCCCATGTGAAGATGCCAGCCTTTGGTATGCACACTCTATTCCAGCATAATTGGATAGGTAACTGGGTTTTGGTTCTTTCTTGCTGCCCAGATGCTATTTTATAGCCATCCCTCACATTATACCAGCCTGATTTTGATCCATTCCATATAATCTTGTGCCCTCCCTGCTTAAACAGAATAAATCTGTCCTTTAATACTTGTCTAAGGTTATTAATCTCCACCAATGATATGTCAAGGTTTTCAAATTGTTTCCACTCCCATTTCCAAGCTTGGATATTGTCTGAAAATATAATGTAGTCACTTACATGAATACCCCATTTGTTCTTTTGTTATTAACATAATAATTCTTTTATTACATATTAATGTTTCCATGTTTTTCATTAGAGATGCTTGTGATTTCTTATTAGTGCTTTTTGACCTGCACACATTGATAAACATTATGATAAGATAATAATTCACTTTCTACTTTCTATTACAATTCCCCCTGATTACTAACAGCTTAGCATATCTATGGATAGATATGCTATGGAAGATAAATTCAAATTTGTATTTGCTTTCATTTCTTCTATTGCTTCTTTAATTTTATATGACATACCATACTTGAACTTCTTAATTTTATTTTATATGTCACCACTATTTATAAAGGGAAAACTTTAAGTCACAATAAGTGGTCACTAAATTGAAGATTGTAATGAAAAACTTATATCTTTTCCATTAACATTCAGAATGCCATGAGAAAAGGTTAGCTGATAATGATATGTACCAGAAAGCTCGTTGTTTGAGATGTTTTGTTGAAGGACCATCAGGGCAGGCTTGTTCCTTGGACAGTACAGTCAGAAGAACGCACCCGCATACAAAAGCAAATCTCAACTCAGCCCTGATTACGAATATAGACCTAAATCACACCTCGGCCACAAATACAAACACTTTGGAGGAAGATGAAGCCAGCTTACCCAATATTCTATATAGCAATCTCTGCAGAAACATAAAGTCCAGTGACTTCAACCTCAAAAATTATAGAAAAAATACTTTAATGGGCACTACTACAAGTACTGAACCTGCTGTACCTGAACCTGCACCTGGTGCTAAACATGACTGGTCATCAGAACAGACTGTTCGGTCAAAATCATATGCAGCCCTGATTACAAGTATAGACCTAAATCACACCTCGGCCACAAATACAAACACTTTGGAGGAATATGAACCCAGCTTACCCAATATTCTATATAGCAATCTCTGCATAAACAGAAAGGCCAGTAATTTCAACTTCAAAAATTATAGAAAAAGTACTTTAATGGCCACTACTACAAGTACTGAACCTTCTGTACCTGAACCTGCACCTCGTGCTCAACATGACTGGTCATCAGAACAGACTATTCAGTCAAAATCGTGTGCAGCCTTTCCGTCCGCAGGTAGCCATGGAACATCACAAAGAAAGAGACGTAGGAAGAAGCAAGAAATTCAAACTTCCGGTCCAACAGAAGACACATCATTAACCCCCAGTGGAAGATTTACTTCAGCCTACCGTGGAGTCGCCAAGTATGTTTATATATAGTTATATTTAGTTTTTCTTAACAGACAGTTTGAAATGTTGTATAAATCCAGGACTACTTTTGAATATCATTTTGTGGGTCTCAATACAGAAACAAATATACAGGGAGATTTGAAGCCCATATGTGGGACAACAGCTGCAGAACAGAGGGTCAGAATGGCAAGAGAAAACAAGGTCAGTTTTATGATTTTTTCTTTTTTCCTTTAATTAATCTGGCTATAAGATTTCTAAACTTTAGTCTTTACAGAGCAACATGGGCTCTACTTCAAAATCCATTATTTATAGCTGATTTATACGTTTAGCAACAGGATTTCCTTCATTTTAAGGTCGTGTAATGAAATTCATAACCATGTGGCTTAGAGTGTTAAGTTTTAAAATTAGCTCCATAAATATTTGTTTACTTTCCTTTACCTAAAACTAGAGATGTGGTTTATGATTATATAGCTATCAGACCAAAACTATTATTCTTTGCTAGACACTAACTAGAGTACTTTGTCTGTTTTATTGTCACCCGTGAATTCTGGATAATGATTGGACTTCTCAGTATATATTGGTAAGCAAATACTTTACTTGTTTGTAATAATGTATTATAGGGTTTGAATTTCAAGTCTCTTTGAAATTCTAGATTTATGGTTTGAAATTCTAGGTAGCTACGGTAAGGAAGAGAGTGCAGCCAGAGCTTATGATCTGGCAGCTCTTAAGTATCGGGGTCCATCAGCTGCAATAAACTTTCCGGTATGACTTTACATTACTTTGGTTGTACATATTAATTTTTTATTTTCTGATCTATATCTTTCATAAAATATTTAGCTTGCTGGTATAAAATTTTGGTTTTTGCAACAACTGCAGATTGGAAACTATGCTAAAGAATTAGAAGAGATGAAAAATTTGTCACGGATAGAATATATTAATTATTTAAGAAGGTAATTGAATTTTCTTAATCCTCACAATGGAATTGTGTAGTTGGAGTAAGTTTTAACAGCACATTCTATTTTTGTAGTTGGAGTAAGTTTTAACAGCACATTCTAATTTTGATTTATTTAGATGTTTTGTCTTCAATTATATTGAATTCTTCAATAGAACTCATCTATTACTATAATTTCAGATGAATCATCTAAACAAATCAAAACTTAAAAATGTTATGCTTAAAAACATATAATTAGATGTTATTATATTTCCATTCTTGTGTATTGTTTACCATCAAACATTATTCAAATGTGAAACAAATATCAATGCAATTTACGTTCAGGCATAAATGAGCTATGCCGATGCTAAATATTTAGTGAAGTTCCATTAGATTTATGTTTACAAACTCAAACAACACTTAAGTCATAGAATTCGCAGGCTTAGTACTGTTTTTTTAAGGGATTCTATCGTGGAGTAAGAAGGGTTGTCTTTTGCTTACTAAATGAACTTGAATATTATGTGAAATACTGGTATTTGAATTTGAAAAATGGATTCATATTTCATCAAAAGAGTTGGCATGCATGGCAAAATGAACTGATCTAGCTCTATAATCCCTGGCAGAAAAGATCGAGATGGAAAGCGGCAGCCTTATAGGATTGGAAGATTTGAAGGGAACAAGTATTTGCATCTGGGAAGATTTGGTGAGTGCAACACTCTCAGTTTGTAGATAAGATTTCCAAACAAAAGCGTTATGCTGCATTATAGGTCATAAGGAATGCATTCAGTAATCAAATCATATGAAAGGGCTAATGATTATCATTGAACTCAGACACACAGGAAGAAGCAGCCGAAGCTGATGACATTGTAACTATCAAACACAGAGGAGTCAATCCCATTACAAATTTTGACATAAGAAGGTATGATGTGGAAAGAATCATAAAAGATACACTACCCATAGAAGGCAATTCGAAGAGCAGGAAAGGAGCAGTAAGAAATAGGGAAAGCAGTGTGAACTTAAATTCCTCCATGGAAGTGGTTAGGCAGCTCATGAAAGAAGGAAAAGTAGCTCGTGTTGAAATGAAAGAGAATGAATCTATAATTTGTAATACAATAAACCAGATTTCAGTGACAGACCAAGTGAGCTATGACAGTACTGCTACTGCATCATCTAAGGTTGATCTTGAATACCCTGCTCCAGGTTACCCATTGACATCACATCAGCAACTGCACCCTGATATACATTTATCTATCTCAACAGAGAACAGCAATGGTGTTTTATACAATCTAAGCTTGAAACCTGCAGCCGGTAATGAGCATACACCTACTCATGGACTGGTGATGGACAATTCCGTTCTTCCATTATACAGTGATACACAGGAAGCATCAGTTGCTTCTAAGACATCAGTCTTTAAAAACATACCATCTCCAGGTACCTCCACAAGAAGTACATTCTACTTGCCTCACTCTCCGTCCTCGGATAATGTTAGAGCTGTGTATGAGAATCTAATTTCTGACAGGCACCGTATAAGTCTGTCTCTTGAGGATTTAAATGATAAAGCTAATGCAGAACCAGCATATCGAGCTCCTACCATGTTCAATATTTGGAGTGATAAGGACAGGTCAAGCGTCTAGTATATTAAATTGCACACTAGCTCCTATTACCATGCTACATGTTTACCACAACGATATGTGTATTTTTTATTTCAGTGCCTATGGATGGTCATATGGTACCTCCTTGGGTACTTTGATTTTCCATGGTTGATTTGTTTCTTTTTTTTCTTTACATGTCAAGGAAATTGACTCAACAAAATTATGGCATACTATGAGTTTAATTTAATTATAATAGTTATATTATTTACATTTACATCTATGCCAAATATCATTCTAAACACCCAAAAAATAAAAAAAAATAAAATAAAATTAATATTTATTTAAAAAAATTAAAATAATAAAATAGTTATTAGTAAAAAAACAATTTTTAAATAAAATAACATTATTTATGCTTATATTTTAGTTGATATTGATTTATTCAAAATTATTTTAGGCAATGTTGTTTAACAAGTGTTGGATATTTTTAGACTTAGCCTCTTTATTACAAGAGTATTTCCTTCTATTGTAAGTCATGCTTTGCTACTGATCATCTTAATTTTTACTATTTTCATAGTCTCATTACCACTTTCCATACCATGCTTAGTCATAGTTGCATTCCCATCTTGTATCTTTATATTCCGAAAATCCCAAAAATATAGCATATTCTTATTATCATTACCATCCTTAGCTTGCATTACCATCTTTAGTTTGCATCTCTATCTTTAGTTGCATTCATTTTCAAAACCCTCAAGGTTACAAGTTGTATATGGTCTTCACTAGGTCACAAAGGAAACGAAAAGACATGGATTCCTCATATGACCCCAATTTCAATCCAACTAGCACCATAAACTTTGCACCCTCTTCAAACCAACCTCAAACGTCACAAGATGAAATTGCAAATCCATTTGATAATTTACATTGAAGGAGGTTAACCAAAATTTAGAACCCGAAGAGATTGAACAAGCTTCCATAGATCCTAAGATAGTGTGTATTATAGAAGACATGGTCAAAGAAGATCCTAATAAGTACTTCCTAGCACTCACTCAAAATGGTGCCAAGATTTCCTTTGGTTTTGACACTTCCACAATTGTAGATGGAACAACACAAACACAAACTCAAATTTAAGGTCATAACACATTTACATTAGGTCATTCCTCCTCACGAAAAATGCCCACTAGTATGCCACTTGGCGAAACTACACATAACACAACATATGTTAAAATACCTCCTACTCCAACATTTGGGACTAAAAGGGCACATAAAATATCCCAAGGACCAAGTCCCACATTTTCCAATCTATTTGGATCATCGTATAGCTCTGGATTGGTATGAATTTTGCAAATCCATTTTCCACAACATCCACCCAAAATGTTGCACCATCAACCAACACAAACACAAATCAAAACCCAAAACCACCAAGAAAAACAAGTAGGATTAGCATTGCCACACCAAGAGTGAAAAGCCAAACAACCAACACTATACCAAACACCAAAATGTCTTTTGGGTCAAGCCTAAACACCAACCAACCTCCATCACAACATATCAACCCAAACCTCAACTTCATACCACAACACCAACACATTACCAACCAAATTTCACCACAACACAATACCAATACCAACACCATATTTACATCTCACTTACAACAAGGCAATCAAAATCCTTCTCTTGAGCAAACATCAACCCAAACTCAAGATTTACATCTAAATTCCAAAACCAAAACCCGTTATCACACAATTCCGTCAACACACTTAACACCAATGCCAACTCTCTCATGCAAATTCAACCAAAAATATTGGTGGCACCTTCAAATTTTGTAAATTTGAAGTACCCATCTTTAAAATTTTTCCTTTGCACACTCAAATGTGTACCTAAAATCTACCTAAGTGACCTACTTTGAAAAGTCATAATTCAGAGCCAGTTGATTTTCATACAAAACCCCTAAGTGGACACACTCATGTGACATATGTGAACATGTATATCAATTTTCAGGCTTCTGTGATGAGTTTTGACAATGTTTTGAAAGTAAAAGCTGGAGGATTTTGGCACAATTTTGTTGTTTGAGAATTTTCTGTTCTGTGAAGTGGCCTCCCATTCGAGCTTATATTTCACAAATAGATTACTGTAATGATGAATGGATTGGTTCACTCCATTCTCCCCACATTCATATGCTCCCCTATCAGGTTTCAAAGTCTCAGGATTTGATTTGTTATTTTTTCAAGATCAAAAGCAAATGTAGTTTGTTCAGTTTTTACATCTATATTTCTAATAATGTTTCAAGGTAGTCAACTTTGACCCCTAATATCTGATTGAAGAAAATCCCTTTTGTACACATACTCAGTGTACCTAAATGAACTTGTGTTTCCATTGGCAGCCTCACAGAAGATGGTTTGATATTTTTCAAAGTGGTGACTTCGTGAGCCCTGATTGGTTCTGAAATGTCTTGATTGAACAACTTTGTCGATTAATATCTTTCACCTCAGAATCTCTTTTGTCAAACTATCTTTTTCACTCCATTCTTGGGTCAAGTTTCTACATGCCTGCTTAGTTTCAAGCTCTCAAGAGAAGTTATAATGGGTTATTTAATCATTTTCTGATTGCGACAAGCCAAAAATGGCATTTTGAAAAGTGTCAAATTTTGTAATTCTAATGACAACCTATTTCTCTTTTTGGTCTAAAACTTCTATAGCTCCATTTTCATCAAAAACTAAGGTCATTTGACATATTATTTTAATGTACTTCTATTGCAGCAAACATGTACCAGGTCAGTTTACAAATGAGGTACCTAAATTTTGAGGGTTGGGGAAAAATTCAAGGAAATGATTTTTCTCTAAATAATTGATTATTGTCCTACACAAGTTTTTGTGGCTCTAGGTGTCCCAGTTTTCCCATAGTGAATTTTCTCCAAATAGCCCGTAGACTAATTAGAAGTCACAATTTTTTTTTAAGTTCAAATGTTAATATTTAAAATATTTTAAAGAACAAGCAAGTTTAATTCTTACTTCTGATTGTCTCAAATACAGCTTTCGTGGCTTTCATAACAGCACATCTACTCGTGACTGTTTTGATTTTCTTTTTTCATTTTATTTCAGCAATTAGCCATGGTAAATGCAAACTAAGAATCAACATTAATAAACTCCAGCCCTCAAGTATTGATTAAGTGTGCAGCAGATAAGGGACTCCATAGATAGTTGGCACCTGCAGCATGTGCATAAAATAGATTGTTGAAAAAGCTTCAAAAACTCAAATGTTATGGTCTTTTACATGTGGAGTGAGCCCACGCCTACAGATGATGTCTCAAAATTGTTTGTAGAAATTCCAATGATTGCCATCAAACCATCTGGAGAGGAGGCGCAGGAGATAAGGAAATTGGTATTGATTGCGGAAAAATGTATTGGAGCCGCCACAGCCAGAGGAAATGGAGCAGAGAGAACAAGTTAGGGTTTTGCATCGCCCATGCGTCTCCTTTTTCCTGTTTTCTTTAGCAAACTAGCGATGAGCGATGTTGCTTTGCTTTCCATCGCTGCTTGTTTGATTTTCCATTCTCCTACTTACCGTGGAGATTTTATCATTTAAAAACAAGTTTTAAAATATAAAAAGTAAATGCCTAATGGAAATATTTAAAAGGGCCTCCACCTTTTAAAGAATAAGAAAATAATATTGCTGGGAAATGAAGGTGAATTGAAGCTGGGTAAATTTTCAATTTTGCCTGAGGGGTGAATAAAATAGTGAATAATCACTGTAAATATTTTAAGGTGAAAGGTTCTTTTGTTGGAAGTGAGATTTTAAGGTGAAAGGTTCTTTTGTTGGAAGTGAAATTTTAAGGTGAAAGGTTCTTTTGTTGGAAGTGAAAATTTTTTATGCTGCATGATAAAAGCAGAGCTAAACAAGGGAAAAAATAGAGGGCTTTCATGGGAGAGTTTTTTTTCACTACGGGGTAAAATGGTGGTAATAGAGAGGGAAAACAAATGAAGATTCTAGATTCCAAATTGAAGACTGGGAAGCTACCAAGTGTCATCATCGAATTAATCTTAGGGATTCTTTTGTTTCTTCTAATTCTTTTTTTTTCATTGTTAAGGTTTCTAAATTTTCTGTATGGGCTAGGTAGCTAGAGAAATGTTGAGTCTGAGTCATGGATTGATAACGCAAATTGTAACAACTGATTTCATGAGTAAATGTTAATCAATTTATGCAAATAGGGTATGATTTTCATCAAATTGTCTACAGATTTGTACACATTTAATCATATAAATTCAATATATCAAAGATGTTTGAGTTTATCATCTCAATTTCCCTGAGATTGTGTTATTTTTTCATAGTTCTATTTCAAGGAAATAGTTAGATTACTTTGAGCAGATAATTATGATTTTAGGTGTGCATGGTGGATCTGTAAGAAGAATTTTGATTATAACTAGAGTGGATTTGTTAGTACAAAGTATTAACAGTTTTAAATCCACTGGTTGAAATTTGTTTACTGATGAGGTTATCTTTATAATTCTATATTTGACTCTATGGCCTAGAATTAGGCACTGATTTGTTATTCTACTAAATGCATTTCAGAAACAAATTATTAAATCAAAATCATTTTAATTCCTATTGTTCGGTTTGAGTTTGGTGTTGAGTTTTGTTTCCCAATTGGTAAGTGAGTGTTGAAATGCAAAAATTATAGCTAGATTTGAAGTTGTCAATGCTTTCCTTGGTATATTTTCATTGGGAATTATCTGCTATAAAATGCAATGTCGGTGCACAATTCAATTAAGTCTTTAGGCTTTGTGAAGGGAAACCCACCTTGGTCCTGTAGAGTCAGAAGTCTAGGATATTTCAGTTGGATAACCAACAAATACCACCTTCACCCATGGAAACTTTGATGCAAAAAATGCAAGCAATGCAACAACAAATGGCAAACATTCAAGTTAACACAATAAATAAAACATACTAAATGGAGGAACTATGTCCTTATCCCATTGATAGAATCATATGCATGCCACCTTTTCCTCCACACTTTAAAATGAAAAACTTCAGCAAATACAAGGGAAAGGGAGATCTAATAGAACATGTGAGAGTTTTTAACACTACTTGTATGCACATTGCTTTTGAGCCTACATACTTAATGAGATTATTCCCACATAACCTTTCGAAGTAGGCTCTAGAGTGGTTTGCACACCTTCCTCCTAGGATAATAACATGGAATGAATTAGCCGAAAAAATCATTGTACACATTGGCTACAACATTGAAAGTGATATGACCCTTGCAAAAATATGCACAACTAGACAAAAGGAAGGGGAGTAACTTACATTGTTCTTTCAAACATGGATAAGTATGTCTAATAAATTTCCTTTCCGTATACCCAAAAAAATTGGTTCCTAGGTAAGTGCAAGAATATTGGGACCAAAAAATGGGTCTTAAGTGGCCACATTTTTTAAAATCAAGAAATACTAACCTTGAATGAGAAATTGAGGATACTTACACTCAAAAAATTTAGATGCAACAAAAACAAGGATCACAGTGCTTTGTGTCTACTTTTAAATTATTATTTTTTTTATTAGAGATTAAGGGGTTCAAAAAAGGGAACCATCGAAATTAATGTTGTTATTTTTCAAATTGCTTCAATGAGAAATTAGCTAAGATCATGTAGTTTATACCCGGTTTTTCTAATAATTTTTTAATGAATATACAATTTTTTATTAAGATCTTATACCCAGTTTTTCTAATAAATTTTTAATGAATATATGATTTTTTACTAATTTTCAAAGTGCACATCCTAAAATAGAAAAAAGCACAAAACTATGTCACACTTTTGGCCAAATAAATAGTTTCGAGTGAAACATTTTTGGATGGAAATGTTTCCACCGAATAGGTTTCAACCAAAACCACGAGTTTTCCCCTTTATTGTGTGGGAATTCTATAGAAATGGTTTCTACCGAAACTGCCTATGTGGCATCGTAGTTGGTAGCCAACTCGGCTTTTTCAGATTTTTCTCAAACTTTCAACTTTAACTAAGTATGTCTTTAGTCAAAATGATGTAAATAATGCAAGTAGGTTGTTAAAGTTAAAAAGCGGTTGATTCAAATTTCTTTTTTTAAATTAACATATTAATTTTATTTTTTTAAATATGGGGCAAAGGAGAGAGTCTTTTTCAAAATGGTATAATTTGTGTCTTGAAAGTGATTGAAAAAATAGACAATAGTTGACAATCTATGAAAACTATCAAATTCTAACAAGTTTGACTTAAAACGTTATTACAAGAAAAATATACATCAAAATATGACTTTGTTTCCATGCAAAATATATTTAAGTTAGCTATTTGGAGAAAACAAAATTAGGGAGAAATGAAGTTTTTTTCAATTTATTTGTTGATGGCCAATGAAGTCACTTTTTTCTGAAATTTTCAACATTTCAAAATCTATTCTTAAATTGATAAAAAAAGTAATGAAAACTAAAAAAAAAATCTGAAAATTACAAGAATAAACTTCATCAAAATTTCTACATTTCATTAGTTTACATCATTTTGAAATTCAAAACATAAAGATCACTTCTATGTTGTCGAATTTTATAATTTTTGTTGTTGTTGGTCAATTCCTTTATAAAGTGTGACATAAATTGTGTGTTTACCCTTATAAAAATGTAATTAATTTGAAATTTAAATGAATGGTTAAAAAATAAACATAAAAATAACAAGCATTTGTTTTTAAAAATAATGGACACACAAACAAAAGAAATTAAAGATGAAAGTCTTAACATAGTTAAAAGGTGAAAAAATTTACATTGTTAAATAGTTGAGAGAGTCTAACATTACCCAGGTTGCCACAAATGAGATTATGTGAAATTTTGTAGAATATGCAAAAACACGTCTTTGGAGGTTGGGAAGGCAATCCAAGCCTTTGGGTTGGAAATCCAAAACAAATCCAAACCAAAGGCTTGGGGATTCCCAAAGCAAGACATAACATGAACACATTATAATGAGTTCAAGTTATAACATGCTTGCATTATGTCTTTTTTCTTTATCTTTCCCAAAGTGAGACATAATGTGAGAGCACTATAATGTTCTCATGTTCTACCCCACTTGAAATTTATTTTGTGCAAATTTTTTAAATTTTTGTTTGATATATTTATGTTTATATATATATTTTAATGTATGTATGTACATGTTTGTGTATTTAAATTCATATGTATGTATTTATGTATTCTTCTATGTATGTATGTATGTATTCCTAGATGTATGTACCTATCTATTTATGAATGTATTTTTGTATGTATGTGTGTATGCATGCTTATATGTATGTATACTTGTATATAAGTATATATGTATGCTTGTATTTATGTATGTAAGGTTTTTGGGTCTAGGGTACATAAGGGTGAGGGTATATGGTATACAAATGAGGGTTGACATTGTAGGGTTTAGGTTTGAGGGTTAAAGGATATGATTTAGGGTTGAGGGTTAATGGATTATGGTTTAAGGGTTGAGGTTTTAAGGGTTTAGAGTTTAAGGTTTAAGGTTTTAGGTTTTAAGGGTTGATAGTTTAAGGGATTACAATTTAAGGGTTGAGGGTTAAGAGATTAGGGTTTTAATAGTATAGGGATGAGGGATTAGGGTTTGGGGTTTAAAGTATATGATAGATGGGTGAAGGTTAAGGGTTTAGGGTTTAAGGTTTGAGGGTTGAGGGATTAGGGTTGAGGGTTTAGGGATAGGGATTAGGATTCAAGGTTGAAGGATTAGGGTTGAGGATTTAGGATTTAAGGGCTGAGGGTTTAAGGGATTAGGGATTAAGGGTTGAAGGTTTAAGGGTTGATTGATTAGGCTTTAGGGGTATATGGTTGAGGGTTTAATGTATAGGGTAGAGGTTTTAAGGGTTGAGGGTTGATAGATTAAGGGTTTAATGTATAGGCTTGAGGGATTAGGGTCGAGGATATAATGTATAGGGTAGAGTGTTTAGGGTTTAAAGGTTGAGTGTTTAAGGGTTTAAGGATTTAGGTTTGATGGATTAAGAGATTAAAGGTCAACCGAGGGTTGATCGACTAAGGGTTTAAGGTATAGGGTTGAGGGATTAGGGTTGAGGGTTTATGATTTAAGGGTTGAACGTTGAAGGGTTGAGGGTTGATGGATTAAGGGTTTAAGGTATATGGTTGAGGTATTAGGGTTGAGCATTTAATATATAAGATAGATGGTTTAAGGGATTAAGGATTAAGGGTTGATGGTTTAAGGGTTGAGGGATTAGGTTTTAAGGGTATAGAGTTGAGGGATTAGGGTTGACGGTATAATGTATAGGGTAGAGGGTTTAAGGGTTTAAGGATTGAGGGTTGATGGATTAAGCGTTTAAGGTATAGGGTTGAGGGATTAGGGATGAGGGTTTAATGTATATGATAGAGGTTTAGGGATTCAAGGTTGAGGGTTTAAGGGTTTAATGGTTGAGGGTCGATTGATTAAGGGTTTAAGGTATAGGATCAAGGGATTAGGGCTAAGGGTTTAATGTATAGGGTAGAGGATTTAAGGGATTAGGGATTAAGGGTTGAGGGTTTTTGGGTTGAGGTATTACGCTTTAAGGGTATAGGGTTTAGGATTGAGGGTTAAGGATTTAGGGTTTAGGGTTTCAAGGTTTAAGGGTTGAGGGTTGAGGATTTAGGGATAGGGATTAGGGTTGAGGGTTGAGGGATTAGGGTTGAGGAAATAGGTTTTAAGGTATAGGGTTGAGAGTTGAGGGTTTAAAGGTTAAGGGTTTAAGGGTTAAGGGTTTATGGTTTAAAGGATTAGGGTTTAAGGGTTGATGGTTTAGGAATAGAGATTAGGGTTAAAATGGTTGATGGATTAGGGTTGAGAGTTAAGGATTTAATGGTTGAGGGTTTAAGGATTGAGGGATTAAATGTTGATTGTTTAAGGGATTAAGGTTTAAGGGTTGAGGGTTTAAGGGATAGGGTTTAGGGTTAATATATAGGCTTGAGTGTATAGGGAAACATGGTGAAACTTCATGTTGCACATAAAATGAGACATATGTAACACTTACATGATGTCATAATTGATCTAAGAAAGTTCTCATAGATGTAATTCAACCCAACCCCCTATTGACACATGATTATAACTGAAAAACCTTTACAAAATCAAATTTTTCAAAACACAAGTGCGCTTTGGAAAAGTTGAAATTTGGCAACTTATAAAGCTTGCAAGCCAAAATATGAGCACATTTTTTCTTTCTCTAAAAATAACAAAAAAGGTACGACACTCGTGATCCAAGCCCACATTCTTTGTTATTCTCATGGTCTTGTGCATGATTTGATAAAAAAAATGCCTTTTCATGTTGTTGGGGAAAGTACATGCAAATTGTACACAATCCACCACCTTTCCACTAGCTTTTCACAACCCTTTCCTAGTTTTCCAACTTGGGAAGGATGAAATAACATAGCTTGTACATGAAATTTTATTATAAAAACTAAAAATTTCATATTTGTAGTGTTGCAATATTAATTATGATTTCATTTTTTATAATTTCACATTATACATTGGACCTCTTCAATAACTTTTAGTAATTATATTAAAGTAATATAGAATTGAACATTGAAAATGAAACAAGTTCATGAAAAACTCAAATTCTTGAGGATTTTGATGCAAGAAAAAAAACAAACTACACATAATTGGGTAGTTTCTCAAATTGAATATCCAATTTTAAGGTATGTCATGTCTTGATGCATGTTTCTTTATCACTTCCTATCATGCATGCTTAATATAATGCTTCAATTTTTTTATCATGTTGATTTTAAGATTAGATTTTTCTAAGTGTTCAAAATTATGAGTGTTCAACCACTTACCCTAAGATTTAATTCAACCACTATGTGTTTTTTTTTGTAAAATATCTTACCAAATTTTGAACATAATTGGGCTTTCTAGTAAAACGCTTTAGTAATTTTAATCTTATGTTCCAATATTTCAAAAAAATTATTTATTCTCTTAGTTCTTGTTCTATTTAAAACTTCCACTCCACCTATAGCGTCATCACTATTTTTTTTCATCCACTTCCCTTTTAATGCCTTTGCATATCAATAGTTTTTATTTCTCATTTCATGCATTTGTATCTCAATGATTTTTCCCTATGTTCCAATAATTGCATTGTTTTATAAAAGAATTATATCAACAAATCCCTTAGGCCAAAATATTATACCTTGTGGACCAAAACAAAGATAATGGTAACTATAGATAGACCTAGTACAATTTTTAAACCACTCTTGTCATATTTCATCCAAAACATATTCAACCTTACAATAATCATAAACTCATTCAAGCCATCATTTCATCCATCTCACTTATATTTTTCCATCAATCATTAAATCCAATTTGGATTTAGATTAAACCTTCACCAACCTACATAGAAATAACCACATTTATTTCAATTTCAAATTAGAACCATAAATAACATCCTTAATATTACATCCACATTTTTACCACTCAACTTAAAAACCTCCATTTTCAACCATAGTAAGAAAAATCCAAACCATCATTCAAAAAATCAAAATTTTCAATCATTCAAATCTAGATCCTTTAATCTTTATCTAGTAGCTTACATATTTCTTAGTCCACCCTTGCATTCCACTTACAAGGTCCCAAACTAGGATAATAATAGACTCAAATAATTTCACAATAGGAATTCCCCTCGAAAATATTAATCCTATGTATCACAAGGAGAAGTCAAAAACCAATCAAAATCTCCTCAAGCACAAGAAATAGAGAATTTTTTTTTAGTGCAACCATTATACTCACCAGGGTTGGAAGAAATTTCCAAAAGTCCACAAACTAAAGAATTCATGGAAAAATAATTAAGGAAAACAAAGACCATTTTTTTAAACTTAATCTAAAATGGGGCTAAACTTCCATAAAATTTTGACATTTCAAAACTCAAAAAAGAGGATACCCCATCCATAACAACCATAACTTCCATGAAAACCATATACACATTATTGGAATAAAAACCCCTTCAACCATAACACTACCCCAATTATCTACAAACATTAAGACTTCCACAAAGACTTCAACAATCACATCCTCTACCACAATATATTGCATCTAACTCATCCACATAACTTAGAGTCACAATAACCAAAATAATAATTAACTCTACACACATCCTTCCACACCTCAACTACCTTTAAATCAATGAAAAACATTCATTCAACTACATCAAACATCCATTCCACCCCTTAATATTTCACACATAAACCCTACCCCCCCACCCTATCCCTTTGGTTGTTCTATTGCAATGAAACCTTTCCCTTGTACTTTTTTTCTTGTAGAATTCCTTCATTGAAATCCATACCTCTTATGTTGGTTTGATCTTTGGGGAAGAAGGGATAAACCCTTTTAGGAAATACTTGTGGGTTTGATGTGAAATCATCAACTCATCTATTGTAATCTTTAAGAGTTCATTAACGTCTACTACTGCAATGACTATTGGGTCAAATATTGTAGGAAAAATCCTAAGGATGTTCTCAACAATCATCTTCTCTTAATAGATTCATCAACAATCCTTACCTAATAGTTTTATATTCCTTGCTGCCCATCCTCATGCCCTTTGCTTCCCTCTTCATGCATGAACTTGAGAATCAATAAAAATTGCCTTAGTTTAATATTCATTGCTGCCTTTTTTGGACTATTAAATATTGTGAGTATCATAATTTCCCAAAAAAATTCATATTTATGTAATATGTTTCTTTAGTTGATTAGTACTATGGTGAAACTAATCTTTATCTCTTTTTCATGCTACAGGTACAATTCTTCATTGATTCGAGGAAATGATCAAATATTCCTCTAACACGGGAGGAGCAAGTAGCTAAGAATGCAAAGACAAAAGAATAAATGAGGGAACTTCATGGAAAGAAGAAATTGGACATGGTAGATGAAGACGTGCCAATTGAAGAGTAACAAGAAGATAGGAATACAAAGAAAGGAGAACAAATGAAGCAACTTCATGAAAAGAGGAGATTGAACACGATAGGAGAAGACGTGTCAATTGAAGAGGAACACGAACCTCCTCTACCACAAGTTGCAAACACGTCCTATAACACAATTCAAGCTG
The DNA here is from genome assembly GCA_007258455.2 of Sequoia sempervirens. Lineage (NCBI taxonomy): Eukaryota > Viridiplantae > Streptophyta > Pinopsida > Cupressales > Cupressaceae > Sequoia > Sequoia sempervirens. The sequence goes on from VDFB02303260.1 coordinate 44,625, forward strand.
GAGGGACACCATCTACTACATATCAAGTTGAAAGCACACCATCACTTACATGTGAAGGAGGTACACCATATTTCCCATCTCAACTTCAAGGTACACCATCTATCCCATCTCATTTAAATATTGATGAAATTCGTAATGTTGAAAAAAATTACCTTAGAGAAAACCACCTTGAATTTTACATAGAAAGCCCAAGTATTTGATTGAAATTGATGAGAATATTTTTTAGCCAATGGAAGATAAAATTTCAAAATACACTTGTATAAGATATTCTCGTAAGATTTGGAGATATGTTCTTTGAAAAATTAAATGAGACTAGAAGATGTCAACTATTTGTTGAAATAATGTGAAGTATAAAGTATAGGTCCATAGTGAATATTCTTGGTTTGAGAACATCAAAGGCTTCAAAATAAAAATTTATTATGAAGAATCTAATGAGTGCACATGAGAGTGTGGGTAACACCTCACACAAAAAATATAGTAATGTCACATGTTGTGTCATTACATCAACAATAGTAAGTAATGAAATGAAGAAAGCTCATCTCATTAGAAAGGCAAGTCAAGCATTGAGAATAAATAGAAAAAATTATCAAGGGCCATTGGAAGGCACCAAAGAATTGAGGACACTAATGACAATGAATTATGGGAATTCTCAAGGAGACTACCATGAAAAAATAAACCAATTGTTGAAGCATTGAGATCGCTAATTGATGATTTTTTGAAGAATTGCACAAGGGTATCTTCAAATAAAAGGGATGTGGTAAGAAGGATAAATGGGAGTCAAAACCGTGAGCCACATCCAAAGCATTATTTGGATATGACTCAAACACAATTTTTTTGTTAAATTTCTAGAGATGTATCTTCCAGTTAAAATTTTTCAAAGATATTTTGAAATACTAAAACCTTTCTATTTCAAAATAAATCACACACGCACTTCTTGTTGTTGTAGATTACATATTACATATTGAGTTTTCTAACCATTATATTTTTTATTGGTCTCTATGTGTACATTTTCATACTAACAATATTTTGCAGGACTGTGGCATACATGCCCCACCTACATCTTCAAGGGACTTCATATCAATGATTTTATATGAAAGAGAGGAAGGTCAAATATTATATAGGAAATTATGCTTGGATGGAACATGACAACATTGTGGTAGCTTGCAACATATGTCAATATGTGAACATATGGAAATCACACATGACATTGGAAATTAACTAATAGAGTTCAACAACTATAAAATAGTGGCCTACAATACAAAAGATGGTAAAGAAGAAAAAGGGTGTGATTTGGTTATTCAGAAGATTCTAGTGTATCAATTTATGTCTACATTTTGTGAAAAAATAGTGTATGAGTAGGCATAACCATAGAGCTTGATGGTTGAACTTGCAATTCAAGTTATGCAATGACACACTTCCACTTGGTAGCATTGTTTCAATCATCGACTTTATAGAGAACTACAATCTACAACAACATCATGAGGTGAAATCATAACATTACAACTCCACATAGGTTTCTATATTTGTGCACATAGCATTCATTCATACCAATGATAATATAGAGGATGATAGAAAGATCATAAGGGAGTATCATTTTTATATCAATGATGATCACCTGCATTCTACAGAGTTCATGCAAGGTTTCTTTCAAGTGTTCTACATATGTGGAAATTTTGTGAGTTCAAGAATGGAAAGGGGGGGCATGATTGTGCAAGAGAATGTATCAAAAAGAGCCATAGCATGAGAAGAGTTAAAGTATAAAGATAATGGAAAGTTGATAGATGCAAAATCAATTGTTGAGTGGTGTAATGCTTCGATGGGTCCAAGTAATGAAGGTAATTCTCTAGTTCATAGATTTTTTGGTTGATAGATGATATTAACATTGCACGATATGAGGATTTATGTAAACTAACAAGATCAGGTGAGTTACACTCTTTCAGAAGCTCAAATGCAAGTTCATGGAGTATCCATATGTAGAAGATGGCATGATTTTTTTCTTCATCTACAATTAATCTTGGAATGAGTGTGAGTCAAAGGAGTGGGTTAACTAATGGTGATTAAGTTTTCTTATCCCACTTGACACATATCGGCTTCCAATGACACTAAAAATGACACAGATGGAGTCATCGGTTGACTTTGATCACATATCAAATATAATTCAACAAGGTAATATATATACTTGCATATTTTCTTAAATTCCTAATGTGATCTTACTCTATACTATTTTTGTAATGTTGGCTAAATTAATCTAATTTGTTTCACATATCAATGTGGGGCATTTTTATGTAGTTATTACATATGAAGAAAATGAAAAGGGAATGGATTATTACTTGTGTCATTATGTTGAGGCCAAAAATAAACTATAGGCTCTAGATACAAATGGAGAAAACATCAAATACCCTACAAGCTTGGTGATTGTTACTGAAACATAGCTTAGAACATACCCACATAAGAGGGTTAGTGTAGGATCATGGGGGTCCAAAAAGTGGTGATATGACCCAAAATTGGTTGACAATATTTTTCAATCCAAATTTGATGAAATGAAAAGGGTTTAATGATAAAATTCTCAACTTTCCACCAATATAAGATATGATTATTCAAAATTAAATAGATAATTATTATTTATTTTCTACATGCATTTTGACTAAAGTCTTGATTGATAGGCTTATTGAAAAAAATTGTAATTCTCAAATCATTTCACATTTTTTGAGCCCACAAGATGAAAAACATTTTATGGTTCACATAATATAGGATAAAAAAATAAAGATTGATTTCATATATTTTTGACCAAGTTATGGTGGTCAGAAAAATAGGTCTTAATATTTTATAAAAATTTAAATAACAAATTCATAACTAATTATTTTATTTTCAAAAAAAAATGTTGATTTTTTTTTTCATGATTTGAAAAAAATAGTCACTTGGCAGGCTTTATGGGGCTTTATAAAGTTAATAAGTTTATGAGTTTATAAGGTGGTCATTGTGACCTTTTTGAAAAAAAAGATACCATTTAATAAGCTCTTAAATTGCATTAGTAGTATCAAAAATAAAAATATATATTGACTTGGTCAGCCCACATGTCTATAAATATGGAGGGAGGTTATCTTTATTAGGTATTTGAGTTAAAAGAGAACAAGTTGATCCCTTTTAGGTTTTCAACATTATTCAGGTTCTTCACAATAGTTTTCTTCAACACCATGTACACCTTGTTGCAGTAGATAGGACATGGAAGCATATTTATTTGAGGTAGAGGAAGTTGAAATGGCCTTCTAGTCCCTTGATAGTGTCACTTGTCAGTCATGCAAAAGCTTACAATTATGCATGTGTGATGTTCCATCCTTGAAGATAGCAGGTATGTTGATACAGTTGAAAGTCTTGTTACATGTAAAATCCTATCAATAGTTGGTTTCAATGTAGGTTTCTTAGTGAGATTATTTACATTACTATTAGTCTCAAATGTGAAGGAGAAAATTTCATAAGTCATGGAAAATATATGAACTATTGAAAGTATCATTCTTTTTGTTTGATCATACCATAATGTCTAGAATCATCCTTCATGAAATGGATCTTATTATCAGATACCAATCTTAAAGTTAGTTCAACATGGTGATGGTGTGGGTAAATGAGTAAGAAATAAAGGGGATGCTATAACTAAAAGCTTGGAACTGTAGATGGTTAGATACAAAACCAAGAGAGGGTAGATGAAAGTATGAATGTTTCTTCAACATTTTCAAGAGATAGTGCCTCTAAGCTTGATAAACTACAAATTGAATCTGATAAGATTAACAAGAAAAAAAAGGGATCAAAGGATAAGGAAAATATGGAGTTCCTAATGATTGTATGTATAGGGAAAAGAGATTTAATGGTGTATACTATTCATTTCGCTATTTGATTCAGTTCTTTGTTGATAATGAGGTCAATGTAGTTGCAACAAAGTGAGAAACTTGCATCCAGATTGATACAATGGTCATGAGAACAATATATTTTGGTGGCTATATGTAGCTTTTTTAGAGATCTTAAGGCCTAACACCCACCTACATTAGCAGCCTATGCTTAGAAAAAACATTTCTATAAAGAAGAACCTTTTGTTGGAGCAACTTTTCCACCAGAGGTGACAAGTAGAGGTTGGAAAAGACCCCCTAACACACATGTTTCTAATGTTTCTTTTTAGGGAGCTATCTATTCTATGTAATAATAGTAGTAGTGACAAAGTGAGTAACACTTTAAAACCATGTGTAGTTAAGAATGACAGCCATGAAGAAGGTATTGTGCAAACAATTCATGATGAGTAAATATCCAAGATAGTTTGAGGTAGCTAAGAAAGGGGGCCTATTGTATCCAAATAATGCATGATAAATAACAATGGAGTAGACCTTAGATGAAGCATCAGGTCAAAAGGATATCAAAAGAGAAATAGTCATTACAATGTAGACAACTAATCAAGGGTTTATATGCATTTGGTAAAGGATAGGCTGTTGTCATGGAAGAATACCTTGAAGATTGATTTTATGTTTCCAAGTACTATTTCCTACATTTTCCTAATACTAAATGCATTAATATGGGGTAACATATTGTACTCATGTATGCTATAATGAAGATAGTGTGAAGGTTCAGTGACAATGGAACTGCAAAATTAACTAAGATAGTAGAGATTCATTAGATAGTATGAAGATTTGATGCATAGTTGTGAGAATAAATCTGATAAAAGTCATCAAACAAGTCTTCATTGGCTTGTTGAATATGAAAAATGTAGTCACAAAATGGGTAATGATGATAGAAGATCTTACACATTCATGTCAAACAAAAGGGCATATACAACAAGTAGATGAAGTTGGATCTATGAAATGGAAAAGAACATATTTAGGCTATAATAAGAAAGCATGTGTTTTGTAAAGAAAGGACAGAGTATTAGCAATGAAGAAAATTGATTCAATGCATCCTATAGTTCAAGGGTAGTAGTAAAGGTAATGGTGCAGTCCATGAAAGATGCTAGAGGATAGTCCATGTTTTACTCTACCTTCATTCATGGTGAAATGAAGAACAAATGAAGCCTTGAAGCTTAGACAATAGTAAAGAAATATATGAATATCTTTGCATATGGGAGAAATAAGCATATTTCAAGGCTTTTGGCAAAGGAATTTTGGGTTGTGAAGTCTATAAATGGTGATGATTCAATAGTTATTTTAGAAAATGACAATGAGCACACAAAATGAAGGAAAATGAAGGAAAGTCTCATGAGATTCATCAATAGATCTAGGTCACTGTCATAAGTGAATGGATCACAACCATGAGGAAGGAACAAATTTTTACATTCTTTTAGTTCAAGAAATTATCTAATTAATCCAATTCCTCCCACTTGCAAGGGAATATTCCCTCCCCTTTCGCACAATTAAAATTTGTTTTAATTAGCAAAATATCATTTTTCCTCACCCATGAATATTCCAAATAATATTATTTCTCCTCCAATCATTTAATAAAAGGAATTTTCTCACAAAGCTTCATGTGCAAAATAGCTTGAAACCTCTTGTACAAGTTAACTTTTTACCTCTTGTATAGGTCAAAAGTGTGCTTGTTTGGAAGGAATGATAACTCTTGATTAAATATCATCTTTCATTCTCATTCGTTGATGAGAACCCATGATCCATGCCTCTTTTTTCCACCATTCTTGACTGCTGATTAGCTTTTTCTATCTCAACCCTTTATTTATCATTTGCTTTCCTATAAATAGTTCACTATTTGGAGACAAATAGATCCATCATCCATCTTTCAATTTCAAAATTATGCTATTTGAATCACTCACACTCATCTTTGGTCACATTTAGCATATTTTAGTTCATTTTTAGTTTCATATTAGTTTTAAGCTTTCATTAAAGGCTTCCATCCATCCATTTTAGCTTGTTTATAAATTAGGGTTTGAATATTTTAGCTTGGAATACACTTAGATTAGCTTAGAATTTGCATATTTAGATAATTTTTAGCATGCAATCATGTTAATTTAGCTTGAATCATGTTCAATTTAGCATAAATCATGTTTTAATCCATATATCATAACAGTTTCATCGATCCTCTTCAATAGAATCGATTGGAATAGGCTCACTGATCATGGGATTGGGAAAGGACCATTCCACATCAACACAACACCAGTTCCAAAATGGGATAAGTTTTAAATGGGTTAGAGTAGACATTCAAATGGTTTCAAAGTTCATAATATTTAGTTTCAATAAATGTTTAATAGCTTAACTTTCATTTGAATGATCTTGTTTAATATTGAGTACTAGTGGCTATGTTATGCTTTGATTCTTCATGAATCAAGCATAATCAATCCATACTAGTATACTTGATCGACATTCTAGTGCTAGAAGGAGGGAAAACTGATCAAATTTAATCAATTTCTATCTTGAATTCTGTTCATTTTGAATTTTGTGGGATAGACCAATGCTCAACTCAATTTCAGCTACGCACTTTGTTGGGCATTGCTTGGTAGTGATGCTACTGTAATTTGAAACAATGATGCCTATTTAATATCCTAATGCTGATTAAAAAATAATGACAGTAATGATTTTTTAGTGGTATGAAAATCTGCAAATGGTGACACTCGACCAAACAGTGATGCTATCATGCTCACTGTTTTCTCAGCAAAGCGATGCCCAGAGGACTTATAGCGATGCTATCATGAACAACGATGCCCATCTCTAGTAAGAAATTTTTTGATCAATTTTCAGCACGTGCTTTAATTTTTGACTTTATTTGAATGATAACATGTCATTGACTTCTCTTTTTTTCTTTTTAGACTAAATAGTTTTGCATATTTGGAGAAAAACTAGGAAAAAATTTACCCCAACTTGTTGGGGTCATAACTTTCTACTCATTGGTTTGAATTCGAATCTGTTGCATAGTTGGAAAGATTTCCAAGAGTACTAATTCATTCCTTAAAATCAAGTGCCTACGACAATCAATTTTTAGGAATCAACGCAAGTTTCAACCCCAAATTATACTCTAAAGGCCTTTGAAAACACAATTTACTACAACATAGAAAAATCGAGAAAAATTGAAAATTTTAATTTTTGATTTTTCTTAGTTTTAGTTATTGTAACAATGTTTTGACACTTGTGGGGCAATTATAACCCATCATCTAATGCTTTGGTTTATTTTTTAGGACCACTAAATTTCCATTGGGTTTTAAAACTTACAATCTTAGGACCAACTAGCTTTCAATTAGGCTTAAAATTCATTTTCAAAGTTGGTTAAAATTGAACCCTCATTTCATCATTTTACTTTGGGTTTAAAATTTAAAAATGCAACTTAACATTTCATTTGGTGCATAAAATGAATTCATGTTTTCTTGGAGGGTTAAAATTAACAAGTGTTTGTTGTGTTTTTATTTACATCTTTGTTATTGAACGTGTATGCAATTCTCTCACACCACTTCGCAATCTTGAGAAAATGAAAAGATTCCTTCGTATTTTGTATAATAACCTACATCTTTCAATTTGAATTAAAAAATGAACCCCTTGCTAGTGTATGGAAAAGGTGTGGTGTTTGTTCCCTCCTCGTTTCATGCAAATTTGGATGATCGAACTACAAATGTACTTCCTTGCTATTATTTATCTTTAGAGGGCCTACCTCCCCACTTCGAAAGGGGGTAATGGACCAAGTGGTAATGAGCTAAATCCAAGCTCTTTCAAGTTGCTATATAGAAATTTTTTGTGACAAAATTCATTAACAATAGGTGCGGATGTGTCATATTGACAACTATCACCCATAGTACACATGTGGTACATCAAATTCTCTTCTTAGTAAGGGACTAGGAGGCCACTTGATTCTCCATAATCTTGAGCTAATCTTGCCGCATGTATGGCCACCTTGAATGGAAGCCCTTATTATGAACCATTGTTTAGAAACCAAAATCCTTAATACTTGTTGGTGCAAGAATGGTCTTTCTGAAGCTACCCCACATTTGCACTATTCATTGATGAAATAGAAAAATCCTTAGGACCTTTAGGTCTTCAATATTTTGAGATTTGGTGGTCTTGAGAAGTGTGTATCATGGAGGGGAGCCAGTGTTGCCAAATCTCTAACTATTCACATTTTCTTAGTGTTTGGAGAAATTTGAGTGGGGACTCAACAAGTATGGCCATTTCAGCCTAGGTGGTAAATGATTATGATTTAGTTTAATATTTTTCTCGGTTCCAAGATGTTACAAACCAACATTCATGATCTTCCTCAAAATTTTAAACCCTTTGGTATAAATATGGATACCTTTTGACAAAACATTGATATTACTGCTTGTCCTAAGAATTTATTCTTAGAGACTTCTAAATATTTTGGTTTACATCTCAATCCATATTTTCCAAAGTTAACCTAAGCAACTATGGCTTGAATTTTATCCTTTTTCACAAAATGGACATTGTGAAAATTATGATGTTTTTGACATAGACATTTAGTTTGGAGAAATTAATGAAGACAAGTGTTTGTGGTAAAATAAACTCACTTTAAAGCAAGATAATTGACAAATTTAACTCCACATGACCATTTGGAGACCAATCACTCTCATTGAACAACCAAACCTTACACCTGCTATCATACAAGGAAAGAATTACAATTATTTATTCCAAAAATATTGAGTTCTATTGTCAAAATCATTGATTTCCATTATCCAAAATCATTGTGTTTCACATTTTGCAGATTTGGTTCCATCAACCCAACAAGAAGACAAGTGTAGATATGGACCCACAAAGTTGACCTCTAAATTTATAAATTTTTTGAGGAGGACTAATTCACCATTAGTGGTGAATGAGTCCCACTACCAGGCTGGAAAAGTTTATTTCATCATAATTCAATTCTCAATGGTCGGAAACTAGTTTCAAGAAAGTTTGCCAGATGTAGGATTGATTCACCATCAGTGGAAAATGAGTCCCACTGGTCACCACAGTGATTTATGTCAGATTCCAGAACCTTCCAACATCATCATTTCATCTCCAAGTGCACTTTGTTCAATCTCATTCAATTATGTTTTCATTTGTTTATGTTTCTAGTTCATTTATACATATCATACTGTGTTTTCAAACACTTCATTTTTCTTAGGTTTTGCATAAATAATCAATCAATTTCATTAGTTTGATGCATCAAGATCATTGAATTTAGGTATAATTCCATCATAAAAACATTATTTTGAGTGAACCACCTGTTTCTTTGGGCCTATCTCTCTCCTTTTAGATGAAAAACCCTAAAGATAGCAAGAGAAGTTCATAGCACCCAAAAATTGATGGTTCACTTTCCAATTTTGTATTATCTCTTGTTTGGAAAGAGCTATATCTGTCTATATGTTTCAAAAAGGTTTTTATAACATAATTTTAGTCCAACAAAATGTCTCAAATATTTATGTATATTCAACGAGAATAGTCTTGAACATCGAGTACACAAGGACAATTGCAAGCTAGTGTCTTGATTTCCATTTGGCCTTTTTGCACTGCTCTAAATGTGTATATAAGTGGACCGAGTCAATTAGGGATGCACCACCTAGCTTTGGAGGCCTTTGCATATAGCAGTGAAAATTTGTTGGTAGGTCTTCATCAACATCATCTTTATTTATACAAAACCATGCCTTTTTCCAACATTCAAATGAACATATTGTTGGCTTGAAGTGAGAAGAGGTGATTTCTGTAACATATGACATGTCTCCTTTATAGAGATGTCATGCTCCATAAGAATATTCATAATTAATTTTTGATATACAAGAAATGCTCTATCATCAACTATATTTGTATTTGCAAGTCTTTTCAACATATCAAGATAATTTTCTAATTTCTTCTCAAATTTAGTTGCATATTTAGAAATATAATTTAAAAAAAAAATCCTAGAAACAACTGGCTGGCAGCCAACATTGGCATGCCAGATTGCAAGCATGGGTAGGCTATGAATATTTAGGTGATCATCATTTCTTGTTGGCTTGTAGGATTTGATAGAATCAACAATAGATGTCAATGTAGAGGTAAGTTGTTGCTGCCAAGGTGCTTTATACCAACATTGTAATTGCTCTCCTTTTTTCCTTAAACAAGTATATTCAAAGCATTTGTGTGCCTTTCAACTATATTTAGCAACTCTTGATAGTCTATTATTGGACCATGGGAAAGAATATAGCTTGTGGAAAGAAAAAATGAATTTTCTTCAGAACAATGATACATTTTGAGCAATCTATGTGCAAGCCAATGTGGATTCCAAGCTGAAATATATCTATCAATAAAGTTTATTGCCATGGTAACATCATGGGGATTGGACCAATTAAGAGTTTTTATGTTCAGGGCTTTGGAAGCCATAAAAAGCCATGCACATGTTCAGATCCATGATGCTACCATTCATATCTATACCACTAATATTTTGCATGCAAAAGATTTTCAATCACCTCTTCATAGAAAATTGAGAATCTATGATGCAGATATAACGATGTTATATGTGGATTCTGAACAACACTATCTATTAGCATCTTTGTTGAAGGCTCCATTGCCAAATGAGCCACATAAGAGAAAACATTTTGCAGATCAGCCTATTTTTTTTCTACACAACTCAAAGTGGAAAAAGGGTAGGTATGCCAAGTAGTTCAATCATTGCAAATAGTTGGGCCTTGCAAGAGTTCCAAAAAGAATAGGTCTCATGTAATGATGCACCAAAATGCATCAATTTCCCAACTATCTGGCTATCAAGAGAAGCTTGAAGCCATTCATTTAATGCATAAAACAACTTTGGGATTTTGTATTTGAAATCCACTAACAAAGACAAATAGTTTGTTGGTTGTGATGTCCCATTATCAAGTTGTAGAGGAAATACGTAAACCTGACATATTTTATGAATCTGTGGTCAAAATATCTCATTAAGTGGAGGGAATATTCATGTAAGTGACTTTGAACATTCCTCAATTGAAGGGGAAGTTTTGCTCCAGTGGGGAACAATGTTGGAAAGGCCATTGCAAATAAACCTTCAATGTTGTATTCATTTACAGGAGAAGAGCTAATTTTAGGCCAACACAAGATATTCTACTCTCTTTTTTCAATTTGTAGTACCTATTTGATTGAGCTTGGAGCTCTCATCTAGCATTTGGAAAGGAAGGGTTAGATGATGAAAATTTTGAAGAGCCATTTTCATCTTGAGCAGCATTTGTTCAGGTTGTTGATGGCATTAGCTCTTCATTGGAAACTTGCTCTATTGTATGCCAAAAATTGGAGACATCAACAAAAACATCAGGTAACATATTAAGAGCCTCAAAATCATTGTAGTATTTTTCATATTAAATTTTATATTTGAATGCATCCATTAAATGATGTTTATTAATATAGCAACCATAATTTCCACCTTCAATGGTAGTTCTCTATACAATCACAACCTCAAGGTCTTGCAATCGACACAACAAATGTTTTGTTGTGCTCGAGATATCTTGAGGAAAGCTTATTGTGTGACCATTATATTTAAATTGACCTCCTCTAGCATGGGACACTTGTAAAACTAGAGCTACCTTAGCAATAAGCATTTCTTCAACATGTGTTATCTTTTTTAGAAACAATGGTTGTGGGCCTTCGTCCACGCCATTTGCAGAGCTGAAGTGATGGGTGCCATTTTCAAAATAAAATCTTACACATGCCATTGTTGACCCCGACATACAAGTGCACATCCCTATGTAGCTTTCTCTACATATCTGAAAAATAGAAAGGTTCAAAAGTGCATCTATGTGGTGTCACAACCATTTTACTATAGAAAGGTAGCAATCATTGAATATTTCTTTGAGGTGTTGTTGTTGTGTTGGTGCAACATGGGGATTGTTCTAAGATTGTATATAAGGGGTTTCATCTACCATTTCCAATGGGAACTGTGAGGGAATACTGTCAGCAAGAAAACCTGTAGGTGTGCTTGTTGTAGTTAGCCTTTGTTGCATGTATTTTGTATGACACTTCACAAAAATATTCTCTCTATGTTGGCTATAGTACAAACAGTTTTTTTTGTTGTTTTTTAGCCTTTTTAAATTCAACAATTGATTGGGTTGTGGAATTTGAATGTACTCACACAACCTAGGCATATATAGAAAAGCTCAACCATATTAGCATATATGAATATACATGTATAATCTTATATATATTTAAATTAGTAATTACAAAAACTTATAATAAAATATATATGTGCATCCATGTGTATATAAATGTATATCTATGGATGATCACAAAAGAATTAGCATAGTTTGAACATTGGAATATATAAAAATATATACACAAGGATTTTACAGATTTTTGTGTTAACCATTTCCACTATTTCACTATTGTTATATCCCACATTTACAACAATACAATATTGGATGCATGCAACTAGTTGAAAGTGATGTTTGTGTGGTGCAAGTGCACCCTAGCATAAACATGCCTCAATAAGGAAATATTATATTTTCATTTAGTATAGTTGATATTATGTTGTAATAAGGCCTAAATGGCTACTTTTAGCTTGTAAAAGGTCATAGTTAGTCATTTTGAGGCCATTGGATGCAAAATGTAAAATTGGAAAAATTGTTGTCAAAGCAATATTGCAAAAAAGAAAAAAATGACAAATAGGGGAATATCAAAGGTCGGGTAGTTGAAGGGGTATTTTTAGGAATTTTTTTGGTTTATTTAAGGATTTTTAAGCATCACAAACTTTGAGGCAAGCAAAGGGATGATGTAAGAGAGATTAAATCAATAGAATACTATGTTTTTATGATAGTTTAACAATAATTTTTGTTTTTCAGGCCATTGTACGACCACATTTTGTGTAATAATACTCTCATCCTCCATTGGTAATGATAATCCTATGAATCTATTTTATTTTTCATTTCTTTATTATCAAAATCCATTAAATATTGTAAAAGTTATAAGCATTTTCCTTTAGGTGGGTAAAACCCTGAACTAGGTTGAGCAATGGGTTGTTAAAATTGTGTTTCTCCATATTTAACCATTAAAACTTGCTAAAAATTGGTGTATAAGGATTTTAGAATGTTTTCTAACATTTCCCAAAGTTCCAAAGTTTGAGGGTAAGGTTTTGGGCAGATTCCACGAAGCCCTAAGTTTGTAAATGATGAATATGACTAGTAAATATGTGTACAATGAGACTTTATGAGATTATATTATGGAATGAGAGTTCTCATTGAGTGTTATTGATTTAAAAAGATGTTTGGATGTGATTGAGACTGTTTCTTGATAGGGTGTGGTGAATTGATAAGTTGACTATTGTTTATTGATTGCTCTGTTATGGTAGAGTATTAGGAACAGTCAAGATTTTGTGTTTTGATGATATAAAGAGGTGTTCTTATTGGATAACAATGATTTTATAGGTTTTTTTGGTCTATTTGAAACCCCTGATTGATAGGTTTTGGTGATTATAATTGATGGATCCTATTCTTCATATTGTCCTATTAGGAAAGTCTGGTAAGAGTCTTATTTTGGAGTAAACAATGAGGGTTTAGAATACATGTTTGTTGAAAACTCATGAATAAAGACTGGGGAATGGTCCAATATGATTGTGTAGGATTATTTACACATTCTTGTAGCTTTATTAAGGAATAATGGGATTGGGAATGTGGAGTTGTTCATTGATGTGGTCTAGATGGGAATATATGTTGATTTTGAATAGACTACATTGAGAGGTTTTAGGTTTGAGATGCTTATGTTGAGGAAATGGTATGAGTCAATCATTTTAGTGTTCTTTAAGGAGTTTTGAGGAATCTTCAAGAATTTTTTCCTTTGCAGGCTTTCTTGGCTCATTGCTAGAAGGCCCATCCTTCCCTTTTTGAGAAAATGTTGTCCACTTCTCTTTTGGTTTTGAGGTCTCACTAGCTTGTAGAGGGTCCAAAGACTTAGGAGGGTACTTCCCTTTGGCACCACCACCAGAAAATCCTTAATCTTGTCTTTTAGATCATGAGATAAATCTAGTTCAATACAAACCCCTTTCTAGGGTCAAGCATGGTAAAAATGGTTGGGCTCAACACAAATAACCTTCCCAAGAGATGCAAAAATAGCTAGGAGAAAATTCCAACAAGGTAGACCTGAAAACTCAAGCAAGAAAGGAACTAAAAGTTTTTTGTCATCATAGATAGAAAATTCATAGGAACATGACTAAAAAGCCAAAATGGATGCCTAGAGATACCAAGGCCTATGTTGGAAGATGGTGTGAACATGTCTACATTTAGAAAAATGAAAAATAAAAAAACCCTTTGGTGAGATTTTTTACCCCATCAAGATGAATCCCATGGGGGCCCAAGACATGGAAACCCAATCATGAAGCATGCTTTCAGTAGGGACCCTCCCAAAAAAAATCCTATAAGAGTATGTTGCTCTAACCATTGATAAGAAGAATAAAATTATAGGGTAGGTAAAGCCACATCTATGGGAGTTTCAGTAGTTATACCTCATGGAATACTTTTGACATGAATTTTAGAGGTTGCTTGCTTGGAGGATCCATTATTCACAAATGTCACACCAACAAACCTTCTTTTGACTATTATTCAAACTATCTCTTGAATTTATTTTCTAGTAAAAACTTGGATGATGAAAACCCACATATTCATCTATGTAGGAATGTAGTTAGATCATAATTTTTATCCCAACAATACCCCTCAAATTCATAGCCAAAAAATTTAAAAATTCTATAAAATTCCCACATTGTAAAAAGTTTCCAATGCAACCCAAGTAACTTAGCCAAGAAAATTGAGGCTTTACTCATGAATTCCACCATAAATAATGCATTCCAAATAAACAAACATCACACATTGTTACAAAATTTGAGAGATAATTCAAGTTTCATATTTAAAATTGCATTATCTACAAAAATAAGCTATAGGAAACAAGCTATTCACCACCCAAACTCTACTACAAGAAATACTAATCACATAACATCTACAAATCTTATCCAAAAAGGTTCATATGCAACTATACAAGAAACAACAAATATATCTCTAAATCACCGGTACTCCATTCTTGGACACCAACACAAGGTATCTCTAATTTTTCCTTCATTTAAATATCTTTTTCTTCATCTTTTCCTTCCTTCCTCTCTTCCCAAAACTAGGCATTCAAAATTCCTTTAAAATATAGCCATATTTAACTCTCCTTTATTCTTTTTGGGTGTCTCATTTCTCTATAACTTACTTTTACATTATCTAGCAATAGAATTGAAAGTCTTTACTAAAATTCCTTTTTGACTATCTCATTCCACTATTCCCACTTTCAGGTGTCCAAATTCTCCTCCTTTAATTGATGAAAAATTTTAATTGTGAGGAGGTTATTTATGATGATAGATAGATAGGCTTAGTTTTTATTTTTTGATCAATTCTCATTTTTCTCTTTTTTTTTTTATAGAAAGCTTTACATAATTTTATATGATGTATTATATTTAAAAGTATTATATATATATATATATATATGAATACATGTTTCTATTAATTAAAAATCAAAATATAATGTACAAATTCACAAGAAAAGGTCAAATGATACAACATCACTTCTGAGAGTCACACAGACACAACCCAAAAGGAAAGAACACAAAAGAAAGCCACTAAGTAGGAAGAGAAGTTCCTATAGAGGGTGGAGGAGGGTCCTCGTCATTTGGTTTGCTCCATACATCAATGGGTTCTTGGGTGATGTTAGACACAAACCACCCATGATCAATATGTTTATCTTTACTATGATTATCATATTGATCTAGAGAAATAGACAAAGAAAGTTGTGGGATCCATTTGGAAGGCTTCGCATAGACGAAGGCTAGCCGCTACCACCATTAGTCACTATTCCCACCCCATGAAGGCCACCTAGGGGTAGCACCTATAGGAATAGGTGAGGTAGAATTCCACTGCGAAGAACTGCCCCTACCACCAAAGTGGCGGAAAGGATCCTGGGATTTGGGAGACCACGTGTGTTGAGCAAAGAAATTTTAGTTACACTACCGACTACAAGGAGGGAAACCACAAGAGGTAGAACTATCTAGTGGTACTCTAGCCATGGTAAATGGGGCATTACCCCAATGGTTGAGAAATTCCTAAAGGTGTGGAACCTCTAGGGCCACCTTGTTTTCTTGAACTTGAATTCGGAGCATCACATTTGAGAAAATATAATTTTTACTTAAGAGAAAAATAACACAACCAATAGAGCTATGAGAAAAAATAACAACATTTCTATCCTTCCATAAGGAAAATAAAATCTCCACTTTGAAAGCATGCTATATCTAGGTATACTTGGAAGGGATAAATGACCAATCCTCCAAAGGAACCATGTGCCAAGGGAAGGGTTTTGGCCAAAATGGGTAGAAGTCATGAATATAATTCCATAGTTCTTGGGCATGGTGACAAAACCAAAAGAGATGAATGAAAGTCTCTAATTGGTCATAAAATAAAAAACAAGGGTCTGAAATACCCATATGTCAAAGGTGAGAGAGAATAGGAAAGCCATGGAAAATAAATCACCATGAAAAATGGGCTATTGTAAAACCCCATGACGTAACCTAGAGGACAATGCAACTATTTTTTTTTTCTTAAGAAGAGTAACAATAACAAGTAAAGTAATCAACTCCACACACATACATCCTCTAGGCTACACAATGCATCTACATGTGAATCCTAAAACTTACAAAATTAATCTAACCATAGCATATGAAATTAACTCATGATAAACAACGTACATCAAAGCATTAACCCATTGCATAATATACAAGAACAATAAATGAATTCTTCCAAATATTACATTAAGTCAATATACCATTACACAGCTCATCTCCAAGATGAGGTAGGTCATACAAAATGTTACAATTACAAAATACACGGATCCTCCTCGATTACAAATGAGGAGTATAAATAAATAGTGTCCCATTGATACAATAAACATAAGAGAAGTAACATACCCACAGATACACACAAGCTCCCAAAACTAGAAGGTCCTGCCATCATGAACAAGTAGAGTAAGTTGAACAGTGTAAGGTGCATGATCCACCCAGCCATGTGGTACCCATAGGTCCAACCCTCGTGCTAGGAGATAGTAAAATGAAACCAAGAAAAATCTACTACCTCTAGAAATAGACAACATTCAAAATAACACTATACCGGTAAACAAATAACATAAGATTACATTGATTCCATAACCACTAAATCAAGTACAACCACTGTACAATACCAACAAACTGTTGTCATAGGAGGAGTCTCATCACAAATTTTACATCGGTTATCCTTAGGAGATCTTTCTAGGTCTTGACCCCCATCCTGGGTTATCCTGGTAACCTCTCACAAACTTTGGCCCCACATACATACTAGTGTGGAATCAATTATCTTTCAAGAAGACAAGATAACTATCTTGCCATTCCAAGCCTTCTCGACTCATCTCAAGTCTAATACAAGCCCTTCATCCAATGAGCGAGGCTAAATTAACAAATTGTATGTATTAAGCTACCCTTTTCCCTAATATACGTTATTTAATTTCCACAAATTAAACTAACTCTCATATGAGTTTTCCTAGTACCACTTTGTGTGTTGGCCCCTGTTGAAAGCCACTCCCCTATTGACAACACATTAAATTATTCCACAACCCAAGGGTAGACATTGCACTAAAACTCATAACAATAACCACCACAACTCAAGAGGTAACACATCCCTATGGATTTCAAATACTGAATCCCAATTACGTGCACTACCCAAGGTAATCTCAAAGGGTGAATAAAAGACACAGCAACCCTTTCACAATTTTACAACCTCTGGAAGACTTACATTTTCACAATAACAAATATCCCCCCAATACACCATATCAAAAGAATACATAATTAAAATAAACAACTCAAGTACTTAAATGAATTACCATTAGGATTTCCTAAAACCAAATAAATTAATAACTCATATTTAAAATACATCATCTAAACATAATTCCAATTTATAAATCAACAACGAATTAAACTAAATGTTTTAACTTCGAGTTTCACAACTACTCATAATAATTAACTCAATCTCCTCAATTAAAATAATCAATCATTTAAAGTTAACTTTTCATCCTTGCATGCACCTATTGCAATAATATGCATCTAAATAAATACATGTTTTAAATAAATATATATATTTTATAATTACATAATCCAATTATTCTTTTCCAATATTCATTTTAAAAGATCAACTTATGCATTTTAAATTAACCATATATAAATATATTTATTATATATATACATTTTATATATAATATATATATATATTAAATATATTATATAAAAAAAATACATGCAAAAATATATATACATATTATACATATATAATATATAAAATATATATTATAAATAATATATATCATATATACTATATATATATATATATTATATTAAAAGAAACATTTAAAACTACTTAATACAGTGGACGTAGGGGGTTGTTGCCCTCACAGCCACCTTCCCTATGGGGACGGCTGTGGGGACTACCCCCATTGCCCCCCCACAATAATTTTTTATTTCTTATTTTTTAAAATTTTGAATTTATAAAAGATTTCGCTACATGGAAATTTCAACAAGTTTCCAATTAAATTTCTCCAAAATAATTTTTACAGATATATTCATAATATATATATGTATGTATATAATTGTATGTGTGTATATATATATATATATTAAACAACTCAAATTCTTTAATCGGGCAGGTTATCTCCATTAAAATTTCTACAGGAAGATTATCAGATTTACTAGAGGTTTTAATTTCAATATAGGTTCAACAATTTAACTATAATTTCATTTTGCATAAATCCATTTCTAAAACTCATTTTTAACAAAGGATCTAACACATATTTTCTACAGAGGCTATAAATATCTATGATAATCTTTCAATTTAAACAAAAATACAAAGCTTCTACAAATAATGAAATCCTCTTCTATAGGAAACTTTTCCAATTTGCAAAACAATAATAATTTAAATAACTTTTTCAAATTAAATTTACAAAAGCAATAAGGAACTTGTTCCAGAAGATTTTTTGATTCAAAATTTGATGCAGTGCTTCCCCTTTAGTTTCCAACTTTTCCAAAACCTCTTCTCAGAATTACCAGTTTCCAGAGAACAGAAAAATAATCTAGAACCAAAAAGGAATGTAACAAAACTAGATCCCCAAACTTTTCGAGAGCTTCTATTTCCAAAATTTTAACAACCCAAAACAAATTCAACAACTCCAAAATAATCCTTTCCTTTCGTGAAATAACCTCTTTTCATCAATTCCAATAATTCTCTCTAGGAATCAATTTTCAACTACCGTAGTAAATATCTTCTAACTTCCACTTACAAAACAAATATCTTTTCTTCAACAACCACAGATATTTCCAAAGATCTTTTACAGATATTATGCATTTGAAATTTAAATAACTTATTTGTTTCAAATCAAATTAATCTAATAATAAAATCACTTTATAACATAAATTAAATTAATTAATTTATCAATTCTAAAGTCTCAACATCAATAATCAAAATTAATTAAATAACCAATCATAACATTTATAAATTAATTCTCACAGATAAACCTTGCACAATAAATAAAATAACAAGGAAAAAGTGGATATAGAATATGACCAATACATGGACTAATGACACATTGTACTAGGGTAAAGGTTTGACTAGGTAACCCGTTACTATCTCCCAATCAACATTACTGCTGGGTGGTGCACACACTCAAACCTATGAATATAGGTGAAGCCATTGTCCTATACCTAAAAACCTGCAACAAAGCATATGTCATACATGTATCCAGATAATAAATCATACACACCGTGAAGAGAGAATCATGGAAATCACAGGGCACTCACAAGCAAGTGATGCAATACTATTTTGTTCACCAATACAATGTCACATCAAATGATGAGATAAAATATCAATTAAACTACAATGAGCATATATATAGCAATCTCATCTCAAATAAACATCTATGCAAACATAAAGGATGCCACACATAATCACCATGGATATAGTGTATCATCACATCAATATAGATCTATCATCACTCCATTGTCAGCGATTGAATAACAATAACATAAAATATGGTCTATCAAAGTATCTAAATTGTTAGAGAAAACATAACAAATCAGAGGGGTGTTACAGCCAACTTTGGTTCAATAACAGTTGACAAATCTTATGAAATTAGTATTGTCAAGTAGCTAAAGAAGATTACAAATGCCACCAATGGTTCAACATAGTCACCATAGGGAGGTGTAGAGAAAGCCAACAATACCTAGAAATGGCTTATAATTACAAAAAGTGGTATCTAGGTGCTATGGATACCTTTTCTACACTTGCTCAAAAATAAACAACCATTAGCATCGTTAGTAATCTTAAGCAAACCAAAACAAGCATCCTTGTGAAATATTGGATCATGCTACCTATGCAAAAAAGAAGACATCAAATAAACTAAGTGAAAGCATAAGAAAGCAAGAATTGAAAAATCTATCCCATAGTGGGAGTGGTGCTCCTTTGATGTGGCAAGGATGCCCTTTCCCACCCCCTTGATAAGCTCCAGATGTGATGAAGATGAAAGTGTCTAAAGTGAAAATGCATAAGCTTGTAGATGAGATTGTGGATGATTGTGGCTTACATTTATATCTTGAAGTTTTGAAGAATGGAGAGATGGGAGGAATGTGGGACTAAAGGAGATTCAATAAGATTGTGACACTTGTCACAAATCTAATGGGTGGAGGTGGAACACATTTTAGACAATGTGCATAGTTAATGCATGTGGTTGAGGATTTGAGAGGTGTAAGAGAGATTAATGCATGTGTAAGAGGCATTAAATGAATATGGTTGAGATGTTTAGGAGGGAAATTTTTTGTGCAAGAAAGTCAAATAAATGGAGTTAATGAAGAATATTCCCTTATAATATGCCTTTGTGAGGGAAAATGAGATAATTAGTTAATTAAAAGAATTTATTTTCATGTGCAAGTGGGTGGGTTAGTCAAGGGTTAATTTTGACCAAGGTTGATTCAAAAGCTAGAGAATGGGTAATGGTGATTAGGGATTAATTAACTTAGATTAATTAACTTGGAGGAATTTAGGGGATTTGACATTTGATTCAAATTATTTGGTTTATTAAACTAGATGAGAAGACTTTAGGGATTTGATTAAATAAATTGATTTTTGTAAATCAATTTGATAAACATTATTGAATTAATCGAATAAATTTCTTTATTTGATTGACAAAAGAAATGATGTTAATTAGTCAAATTTAAATGCCTAATGTTGAATAGGATTATTTGCATGCCTACAACTACCAATTCCAATCCTTCCACCATGATTTAATAGAATGAACACCAATTTTGTGAAGCATCTCTGGCAATAAGGCATCAAAGATAACAAGATATGTTTGCTAATTTGGCTGTGAAATTCAATGATACACTTTCTAATCTTCCCAAGAGTGAATATTTTATTGTGGAGTTGGAAAATAAATCACAAAGAGTGTCAATTCCTTTTTTATGAAACTGAAGGGCATAGATGCAAGGCAGCCAAACTAGGGGCAGCCCCGAAACGTGAAAGAGAAAAAGACCACCAAAGATTGTGATGGTTGATCAACAACCAATATCAAAATCTAGAGCCCATCCAAAATAACTAGAGATTAATGGATTCCAAAGCATACCAAATACTTTTGGAAATAAAATTTCCTTCAATGTGAATGATGTCCTTCATAACCATAAAGGTTTGAAAGCAAATCCCCTTCTAGGTAAGTCAGTTGGCTGAAAAACTAGAGGAAATACAATGCTTGAGAAGAATTTTTTAGGCTTCATTCCCAAAATTTTCCCTAATAACCAATTTGGCATATAGGGCCAACCCTTGTCATTGAGTGGAGAGGAGCCCAAACCCACCACAATCCCTTTTCATCTTCAAAGAAGGCCCTAAAAAATCTCAAGAAAAATAGTGAAATAACTTGTGATCTTTTGAGAAGGCCCATAAAAAAATCATGAAGAAGCTTTTCAAGCTTTAAAAATAAGAAGCTTTAGAAGGGGCCCAATAAGAAGAGTAGTAAACATGAGTAGTGAGAGTCTTAGCACAAATATGGAATTTACCAACCAAAGAGAGGGGCTTGGTAATCTAATAAGAGAGATTCTTCTCAATTCTGGAAAGCACTGCATTCTAAAGGCCAATTAGAGACACTCAGAAGGAAAAGAGAATTCCAAAACAAAAAAAAATCCCCACGATCAATCCACTTCCAACCAAACCTGAGAAGCTAGGGAGGCGTGGGAAGAAAGGATTGCTAGTAACATCCATTTTTGTTCCATTGAATAGCCTCTTTGGAATTTTTCTCATCTTTGATGAGCATGAGAAAGGAGTTATCCACAAAGTACTAGTTGACCAACTAGTTAGAGGAGTCTAGAAAACACATACCACAAACCCTACCAAAAGAAATAACATTATCCATAAAATAACCAAACCCATCAGTAGCAAGCACATAAAGTGATGGAGCAAGAGGGTATCCCTATCTAATGGAGCAGTTGAATTTGAAGGCTCAAGACTAGCAATTGTTGATAGTAATGCATGTGGGCACATCTGCAAAAGTTATTTTAATAGACTAAAGAAAATAAGGTCGAAAAACCAAAGCACCGAGCATAGCTACAAAAAAAGGCCATTCAATACCCTTGTAAGCCTTGGTAAAATCAATCTTTTAAAAAAAGTCTTGTTGTTCATATTGCTAGGCCAATTCCATGCCTTTCCAAATGGAAATGATGTTATCCAAGATGAACTTGGATTTGATGAAGCTAGTTTTCTCTAGTAAAACAATGGAAGGTAACATGTGTCAAATTTCTAAAGCTAAGCCTTGGTAATGATCTTGTAGGAAACATTAAGCAACATGATAGGCCACCAATTGATCATGTCTTTAGGATCACTAGACTTAGGTATAAATTTAATATTTCCTATATTTATAATTTTCCCTGAATATTGATTAGGAAAGACTTCCAAGTAGACCTTCTGGGGATCAACATGCACACAAGGCCATAAGGATTTATAAAATTCATAAGGAAACCCATCAAAACCTAGGACTTTATCATCAACCATAGAACTTACTACCTCCTTAAGATCCCCCAAGGAGAGTAATTTCTCAATAAAAGCATGTTGATCCTCCAAGAGCTTACATGTTACCACTTGGATACAATCTTGGAGATAATGATATTGTTCAAGAGAGGCTTCTTGAGTGGTGAAAACTCTCATATTGGAAAAAAAATTCACGGAGAATGTCTAGTAGCTCAGAGAGCACCATATGGCCTTCCTTGGTTATTTTCATTCCTGGCAGAATGGGATGAGCATGAAGAGCTAGAAAAAATTCCTTAGAGGCATGATCACCAATTTTAAGCCAATGCATTATGGCTTTCATCTAGGCTCCTCTAACAACATCAGAATCAACAAACTATTTTTTGTGTCTAAGCTAGGCCACTCGAGATTGAAAAATAAGAGAGAATGGGCTGGAAAAGAGGCATCATGGCTCGAAAAAGGCCTAAGGTGGTGGCCTCATAGGACCACCAAGGAAACATGGAAAGGAAAAATGGTAGCCATAGATGCAGAGGAAGTGAGTAGTGCATTAGATAGAATGATTCCACCAAGAAATCCATCCACAATGCTAAGTAGGAAAACATTCCAAATTCCAAATCCTATCAATGTGGGCCAACATGGGTTGATGACTCAGGAAGAAAGTATTAATGAGAAAGTGGTAAGACAAGGTGACCTCAAGAAGAGGCATCACTAGAGAGCTTGATAAGAGGATGATGAAAAGAAATATTATGTCATAATCATAATGTGATCAAGACATTTAACGAATCTGTCATTTCCCATCTAGAAATTGCTTCATGTATGTAAAAAAACTTGGAGCTAGTGATGAAAAGTGTTTGGATCAAAGAGACCTAATTTATTATGAATGTAGAACCAAGCCTCCCATTTTCCATCTATCTAATAAAAATGGTTTCCTTATCCTTATCAAAGCCTACCTCAATAATATTAAAACATCCACCCAAAACTCAATTGGTAAGGGCATTAAATCCACAATCCAGCACTAAAGAGAAGATATTTCAACATCATTGGGAGCATAAATATTAATGATCCTAAAAGAATTATTTTCAATTGACATGAGGATCCAAACAAGCCAATGTGTTGGATCATACCCATGCTCAACTAGGAGAGAATTTCATTGTGGCACAAGAAGGGTGACAACCCCTCCACGACTAGAATCATGTTTGGAAGCAAACACCAGGTCATCTAATCAAATCACCTAACATGTTGTAGAGAGCATTAAAGAAGAAATCTTAACTTCTTGAGACACAAAACATCAATACTAGGATATTATAGTCAATTATGCTACTCAAAATACTTCCTAGCGAGGTTAGTGAGACCTTGGACATTCCATGTCATAAAATTCATGATAAAATTTCTTGCATATCATCCTTGTCCTCCAAGGAGGATAAATTATTCTACAAAAAAAATGATTCCTTTTGAAAGCTAGGAAACCCACTTCTACATTTCTTTGGAATGTATTTTTTATGATGATTTCACTTGTAGAAAATAGGGTGAATAAATTCTTCATAGAAAAGACTACAAAGAGCCTATCCTTCTTGAAATATATGGAACAAAGACAACCTAAAGGGGAATTCTACATTTACGTGGCAAATATTGGATTTTGTTCAATCCCAAGTCTCCGATAACGAGGTCACGGTTGCACTAGGGTCACTCTCAAGTAATGATGTGATACTACTATTAATCTAAAAGGGACTATGGTTAGTTTTAGATTCACTAGGAATTATAAGAAATTCACATAAAAATTTCCACTTCATTCATAGAATAACATCATGAAATCAAAAGATTTTACCATAACATTTCATGAAATATCATAAATTCTTTGGTATCACTTAAGTAGATTTAACATTAACCATTTAGCAATTTTATGGAAATCAAAAGATTTTCAATAAAATTCCTTCCATTCATTTAAATTTTGGAACATTTTCAAATATTTAAACATCTATTCTAAAACAAAGTATAAAAAATACTAAAAAATAAAAGTTTGTCCCGGTTATTCTCCATGGATGCCCCAAAGAATTAATTAAAATAGAGCAAACCGCTTTATACTTCACCAAATTTCTTCACAACTACATATAAAATGGTGCAATATTTTAAAGAGAGGGGTTTCATTTCTGGACATCAAGTAGGTTTTGTATGCACCCTTAAATAGTGCAACATATAGTCTTATTTAGCCGAACTAACAAAACTAGCTACAAAAGATATTGAGATAGGTAGCTATCTAATAATCTCTTATATCAATTAATGTCTATGTGAATAAAATTTTTTACACTGGAATGGCTCAAAAAACACGAAAAAAGAACAAAACTTAAAATTTTATGCTCCTTTGACATCCAAAAATTTTGAACATAAAATAAAAATGAGGGAGGAGATGGCCTTTTATAGAAACAAGGCCCCAAAAGTTCAACTTAAAATTCTATCCATTTAAAATTCTATCCATAGAATCAGAAATAACAAATTAAAATGTGGCATGTGGCATCTTCCAATTGTCATCAAGAACATTCTATAATAAATCAAGGCTTTGACTTCATATATAACAACACTTTTCTTCATACTCCAACATGATCACTTTGCATTTGTTAAGGCTACCAGCTTCTTTCCAAAACACTAGGATAAGTAACATCTACCGAGACCGGGATTAACCTGCAAACTCAAAATTAAAACAAAATAAACTTCATCACACTTCTAGTATCTAGTATCTAGTTCTTTCGCTTCTCTCATGACTCGGGCTCTGGGATTCTTTCTTTTCTTTTCTTCAACTGATACTCTTGAAAATCAATTAATACTTGATGCATGAGTTCCTTTGAAATCCCTTGTATTGTTTTCTAAGTGAGATTGAGCCTAATATATTCTTCAGTTACTTGGAGTATGATATCATTCGTTTGTACTTTGCCTGCTTCATACTTGGCTATAATATTCCTACACTGTATAATTGTGTCAATGACCACTCACATCAGCAATTGAATAAGATCTCTATTTATTCATTCTATCCATTCCTTTAAGGCATTAGCTTCTTTTCCTTCCTATCCTAATTTTTGGGGATCAAAAACTTGATGTGCTAGTATTTCAATAAATTCTTGATTTTCACCAATCAATTTTTTGCACTTGACGTCGACCTTTTCAAATCCTTCAATACAAGTAACATCCCAATTTGGTATTGATGGCACAAGCAATGGAGCACAGGGAGGAAAAGAAGGATTTTGAATCTTTGAACAATGGAGTAGGTCATGGAGTAGGATCTGAGGATTCACAGATGGAATCAGCACAATTTTTGAGCAGGATGAAAGGTAAGGATGATTCAAACGAGGACACTAGAAACAATATTCTATTGGACCAAGGGGGGAGGATATCAAACATGCTAACCCTGAGGGTGTTGTGGTGAGGGCCACAAGAGGTGAAGGAGCTAAACGCAGACCATGGTCTTCTCTTTTTGGAGTCAATCCTAATGGTAAATCAGTTTTCCCTCCAGTGTGCAACATATCTAATCCGGTGAAAGGTAAGTTTTCCATCTTTGTGCCTGATCTGATTATTGATCATAATATTGCATTAATGGATAAAGCGTTGGTTGGAAAGTTCATGGGCCCTAGACCAAATATTTAAGTGGTTAGGGAGTTTGTCAAAAAAAATGGAAAGCCAATCAAAAAGTTATGGTTGTAGCACTTCCCAAAGGATACTTTTCTTTTGATTTTACCTCCAAGGAGGGTATGGTGGCTATTAGGAGCAGCAGTCCCTGGGTTATAGGGAAATCCTCCCTATCCCTTAAGAAATGAACATCTAATCTGGACCTCTCTAACTCCATTTTTGGTAATGTTTCAATCTAGGCTAGACTTCCAGGTCTTCCTTTAGAATACTAGAATGAGGAGGTCTTCAATGGCATAGCTAACTCTTTTGGGGAGCTTTTTTCAATACATCCCATGACTGCAGCTAGAAAAAGGCTTGTGTTTGCTAGAATCTATGTGGGAGTGTCCCAGAATTTTGACCTCCCTTCCTCCATTGATATCCAATTGAAGTTGGGGACTTGGATGCAAGCTATAGAGTTTGAATTGATCTCTTTTTCTTGCTTTAAGTGCTAAAAAATAGGGAATTGGACTAAGAAATTCCCACTTAATGCCAACAAGGAGAAGGAGAAATCTATGCCTAATTCAAAGCATGTCTAGAGAAAGAATCCTAAGGGGAAGGGCAAAGAGAGAAAATTTAGTAAACTTGAAGATCAGGTTAATGCCTCTGAGTCCAATGAAGTGATGGGAAACAAGGGTGATTTAGCCTTTTAGGAGCCTCTACAAAATAAGCCAGAGAACTTATATGGTATGAAGGAGGATGGAGAGTGTGAAATGGAAGGTATTGGAAATGGATTGTTGAATTTGAATTCCTCTACCAACAAACTAGTAAAGGATTCAAAAGTCTTGGAGGTTGGGGGACCAAGTCTAGATGATATTCCTATTCAAGGATTGACGCTGGATTTTGGTTTTCCTCCTCCTCCTTTTGCTTCAGGAGGAGGCCTTAGCATGGACTCTTTTTAGATTTAAGGAACTACTTTCTCACCAGATTTTTTCAAGGACACCTTTGAGAACATGAGTCTAACTCAAGAGCTCTCAAGTGAAAATTCGACCTAGTGTAACAATGGACTGATGGAAACCCTTCGCTTGGATCAAAGAAGAATGTCTAATAAGGATTAGGAATCAAGGAGAGGGTTGGAAAGCCAAGAAGATATGGATAAATATGAGGACATCTCTTTGTCCAAGAAAAAGAAGAAGCAAAACAAGCAAAAGAATACCCCAAGTGTAGTCTCAACTAGAACTAGAGCTAAGGCAAATTGTGGAATCACTAAGAGTAACAAGGGAAGAAAAAAGTAAAGTGGTTCAGGGAGAATGACAGTTTTTAGGATATTGTAGATGTTCAAAACACCATCCCTAAGATTCTCTGATCACCTGGTAAGACATGAAGATCATGTCATGCAATATTAGGGGGTTGAACAGTCAACATAAGCAGGATGTGTTGCTCAAATTTTTTAGGGACCATAGACCTGATATTTTACTAGTCCAAGAATCCAAAATGCCTAAGGAGAAGGTGGAGAAGATTAAGATGTTTCAATTTTGTGGTGTCCATGGAAACAGTTTAGAAGGTGCCTCAGGAGGAATTATCACTTTCTTGAACCAGAATCTCATTAAAGGGGAAATTTTGTTGCAGAGCACTAATCATGTGGCTACTAGATTTACTCATATCAAAGATGATTTTACCTAGATTTAGTCTAACATATATGCCCCTAATGGGAAAGGAGCTAGAAAGTTATTTTGGAAGGAGCTTTCTGCATTTCGTAGGATTTTTAATAATGACTCTTAGATTGTTATGGGAGACTATAACACCCCTCTTCAAGATGATGAGAAGTTTGGAGGGTCCTAGATTAATATGGAAAGAAGAATGGACCTTTTGTACTTTATGAATAACCAGGTGTTGATTGATTTGGATTTGTAGGGAGCTGTCTTTACTTGGTCAAATCGAAGAACTGGTAAGGACTTGAACCAAGTAATGTTAGATAGAATGTTATTTTTTGGACAATGGTTTTTAAATTATTATTGTTCATTAAAAGATCTTTCTAGGGTGGGTTCTAACCACTTCCCCATAATTTTTTTGGCAGATCCTTTAAAGGGGAAGAGGAAATTTCCTTTCAGATTCAAAAGAATGTGGCAGTCACATCCTTAGATATTTGAGGAAATAAGGAAATGGTGGAATATTGTTGTCCCTAGGACAACCATGTTTAGGGTTTCTAAAAAATTGAGGGAAGTTAAATGTAAAATAAGATGGAAAAAGAAACCTTTGGAAAAAATTTTGTTATTAAATTTGAGCTTTAGATGGAGCTGGTGGAGATTCAAGATAAAATCCAGAGGGAAGGATATATTGATGATAATAGGGAAAAAGAAAATGAAGTGCTTGTGAAAATGCATGATATTATAGCTAGAGAGGAGGACTTTTGGAGATAGAGATCTAAAGCTTTACAGATTTCTGTTGGAGATAAGAACATCAGATACTTTCATTTGTCTACTTCTAAACGCAGGTTCATCAACAAAATCTCACATTGAAAGTAATGGCAATCAGTTTGAGGAGGAAGATGACATTAGAATACAAGTTGTCCTATTTTATAGTAATCTCCTCTCAGTGAGCAGAGGAATCATCCATGAAGAGAAAGATCACCTTTTAGAGACCATCCCTCATTTATTTGAGGAGGAAGATAATACCAAACTTGTTGCTATTCCTTTTAGGGAAGAAATTTTAAAATTCATGTTTTCCTTTGAGGGGACCAAGGCCCCTGGCCCAAATGGGTTTCCCATGTTCTTTTTTCAATGGTTTTGGGAGATTGTGGAGGAGGATGTTGTGAATGTTTTCAAAGAGTTTTTGGGATCAATAAGCCACCTAAAGGAACTAAATGCTACCTTTTTGGTCCTTATTCCTAAAAACCCTGGAGCTGCGGAGTTTGAAGCTTTCAGGCCTATAAGCCTTTGTAATTCTTTCTACAAAATAATTTCAAAGGTCTTGATGTCTAGGCTTCTCATAATCCTACCTTCTTTGATTTATCCCTAGAAAAATGGCTTTGTTCCTAGAAGGTAGATCCTTGATTCTATTGTCACTATCCATGAGAATATTCATTCCCTTTTGGAATCCAAAACTGAAGGTTTTCTCCTTAAGATTGATATCTCAAAAGCCTATGACTGTGTGGACTAGAATTTTTTATTCAAAATTATGAGGGCATTTGTATTCAGCAATAGAGTCCTTCATGTGGTGGATCAACTTGTTTCTACTATTTCTATATCCATTATGGTGAATGGATCCCCTTCGTGCTTCTTTCAAAATTCGAGAGGTTTAAGATAGGGAGATCCAATATACCCCATCTTGTTCACTATTATGGCTGAATGTCTTGGGTGAAACCTAAAAAGAATGATTGATTAAGGGTCCTTGATGGGTCTAAGGCCCTCTTCTAGCAACCTGATTTGCTCACATCAATATTTTGTTGATGATACCATGCTTATGGGGAGATCTTCTGTGATTGGGGGTAGGAATTTGAAAATAATTGTGGACTTGTATGAGAGGGCTTCTGGTCAATTGGTCAACAGACATAAAATTTCTCTATTCTTTTTCAACAACCTTAATCATAGACAGGTCAAGATAGCCAGAATCCTTGGATGTAGAGTGGAGTCTTTAACTTCTACTTATCTTGGTTTTCCCTTAGGCCTGAAACCTCTTGACTCCCTTTGGATTTCGTTGGTTGATAGGTTCAACAAAAATCTTGTTGGATGGAAAGGATCACTTCTTAGTCAAGCAGTAAAAATCCAACTCCTCAAAGCTTCTCTTCAAAGCCTTCCAATTTATGCCTTAAGTCTTTTCAAAATTCCTGCCAAATTTGAGGATGCTATTGAAAAAGTTCAAAAAATATTTCTTTGGTTGGGGGTTGAAGAAACAAAGAGAATGCCCCTTATTCAATGGGATCTTGTCTATAGGCCGAGAAAGATGGGAGGATTGGGTCTAAGAAAGATCAAAATGATGAATAAGACGCTTCTTGGTAAGCAAATTTTGAGGTCTTTTCGTCTTGTGGGGAGTAGAAAGACATTCTGAAAAGTAAATATATGGCTAATTGTGGCTCCCTAAAGGCTCTATTGGATTCTCCCTCTCTGCCCCATGGATCTTCTTGTTGGAATGACATGATTACTAGGAGAAAGATTTTTGACTTAGGGGTTGGGTGGAATATAAGAAGTGGAAATCAAGCCATGTTTTGGGAGGACAAATGGTTACTTAAGGAACCCCTAATAAACATTGAACGGATCAATAGGTGGGTTGAAAGATGCAAAATGACTTTTGGTACTCAAGTTAAGGACTATTGGCGTGATGGGAGATGGGTGGACTTAAGCCAACTTAACCCGGAGCTTGCCCCCATTCATTCATCTCTAATGGTTGTAAGGATGGGATTGAACCAACAGGACGAACTTTTAGTCTAGACTGATAGCCCCTTAGGAAACTATTATGTGTCTTTGGTTGTCTCTCTTTTGTCCCCTTCTCGAGCCCCCTCTCCTTTCTAGACCAAAGCTTGGATAAAACATTTGACCCCTAAAGTCAATATTTTTTTCTAGACCCTTCTTCAAAAAATAGTGCTCACAGTTGATATTATTTATAAGCATGGATTCTAGATACCTAATAGATGCTATCTTTGTAAGAATGAGGCAGAGTTTGTAAATCACTTGTTTTTCCACTATTCATTTCTTGCTACTGTATGGGGTGAGTTTCTGGCTCTCTGGAACATCCCATGAGTTTTTCCTCATTCTATCGAAGACTTTTTTTCTTAATGGAAAACTCCCTTGAATCCTTTTATTCAAAGACTATGGGCCTTCACTTTCCCCTGTATAGCCTAGGGAGTGTGGAAGGAATGAAATAACATACTCTTTAGGGACAAGGAATCATTGGAGAACAATTTTTTTGAAAAAATCCTCAGGCTAATTGTGGAAAAATTTATCATTCCTCAGCAAAAGAATAATCTAGAGGCTATGGTGTGCTCTCCTTATGACTTAAAGATGTCAAGGAATGGAAGATTAAAAATGATGTGTCAAGGGAATCTAAACCAGGTAAAAAAGACTAGGAAGGGGTGTGTTCGAGTTTTCCACTGAGTGGTTCGATTAAAGCCAACTTTGATGGAGCAGCTAAGGGAAACCATAGGTTGGCTGGAAGTGGAGGTGTGATTAGGGTCTCAAATGGAAATTTTTTAGCAGCAATGGCTATCTCCCTTGGATCTCAAAAAAACCACGTGGTGGAAGCTATTGTAGCCTTTCAAGTGATTAACTTAGAACTTAGTCAGAATTATTAAAATTTATGGCTTGAAGGAGACTCAAAAAAAATTATTGATTTCCTTCTAGGAAAGTCCCCTCCTTCATGGACAATAAAAATTTGGATCAAAGATGATAAATTTCCCTTTTAGCAAGATTTCAAAAAGTTAAAATTTCTCATGCTTTTAGGGAAGCCAACAATGTGGCCATTTTTTTTGCTAATGAGGGGGTTAAACAGAAGGGGCTGGTCACATGGTAGAATCTCAAGGTTCTTGGCACTAATTCAAGGGCCTTAATTGAATATGATATAATGCATGGGAAAGCAACAACTTTTTCTTATGATGAATGAGAGTAGGGTAAAGTACATCAACATCATTAGATTTGATGGGGGCACACTTATTATCTTAATAGGAAGTAAGAAGTGGCACATTTTGTGGGCTCTTTGGTTTGGCTGCAACATTTTATTTCAGGACTCTGGCTCTAGTAAAAATTTTAGGGAGGTGTTTGTGAAAATGGGAGGAGATGGGAAAAGGGTGGAGCCGAAGAGCTATGGAATGCACAAGAGGAACCTAAAGGTCTAGAGACAAATAGAAAGAGGCAGGCTACTTCCTCTCATCGAAAAGCTTCATGGGCCTAATCTAAAGGCCACAGAGTACTTTGAGAAAAATTGGAAGAATGAAGAAATTATACTTTTTGAGAGGAAGGTCAATGTGGATGAGAACCTCATTGGGGAAGTGACTGGCATGTCTACTGAGGGAATGAAATTATTTCATGATAGAAAGCTCTCTAACAAGGAGGTTATTAGATTCCTAAGGAAAGATAAGGACAAGACTAAGCTAATAAAAGTCTCCAACAACTACTTTGAAGCTGATTTGATAAAGTCGTTATGGAGAAAAGTGCTTAGAATAATCATGGAATACATTATCCTAGACAAAAGATTCACCAAGTTCTACAACTACCACTTTACCCCTCAACCACTTCCATCACAAGGTTAGGGTTTCTTTTCCATACTATATGTGTTTCTCCTTAAGTAATAGTATGGGTGATCATAAGAAGAATCCTAAGAAGTACCCAATATTGTATAGTACCCTTATTAGGATTATTTATGAACATTTTAAAAATTTCCCAACCTTATCCAACCCTATCTCAACTTCAAAATCTGAATATATGATGACACAAATAATAGTGTTTCAGAGGATAAAAATAAGCATGAATTTGAGCGGATTGAAGAAGACCCTCCTTCCCCTAACAATTCTGGAAAGAAAACCCTACAACACAAACCCTAGCTCAAAAAATAAAGCACTGGCAAAAACCCCAATAGTGATGTTCTGAAAGAGAATTCCATTCAAAAGGATTCCCCTGATAATAAATTGGTCTCCTATTCTAAGGATACCCTGGAGGATATTTTTGTTGTCCCTAATGCCAGCAAAGACTCTTTCTCTTCCTATCCTACCATGGACAAAGAGAAAAAACCCAGATTCCCTAATGACCTTAACCCTGAAGATAATTATTTTAAGTAGGACCATGAGTTTCCTAGGGATATCTTAGCTATTTCCAAAAATGGAGTCATTGATTACTTCAGAATTATGAAGTGGTATTTCCATGAAATTAAGGACCTTAACCTCAAAACAGGTCCCTTAACAGCAAGCTGGAGGACTTGGAAGTCAAATTAAACTCGCTTAATTCCTTGGAGGGCAGGAGAAATGAGGAAATTATGAGGATGGAGGTTGAGGATAAGGATGGTCAAGTTAAGCACATGGAATTTGAAATAGGTAAAATAAAATATACCATGAAAACAATTATGGAGCATAACCACAATGGCGCAACATAACACCATTATCATTAATGCTATGATTGAGAAATTGGAAAACACACATCAGGGATCTTTGATCGTGGACTTAGAAAATAAAGAGGACAAAAGTAGGACTGATGATGATGGTATCTCGAAGAGGATGAGAGCTAATCTGAAGAGGAAGGAACCTCCTACACCCCAAATGGTTCAGGGCCTAAAAAAGTGTTCCCAGGACATGCACATTCTCGAAGCTGAGGTTGTTGATGCTCTAAACTCTTTAAGTTAGCTTTGGGTTGTTTCTGTTGCTGGTTTTTTTGGTTTGGTTTTTTTTGGTGGCCCTTGTTAGCCTTGGGTTAGTGGCTGTTGTGCTCTCTTGGCTCTTTTCTTTCTGTAACCTTCTTGTTTTTGGTTCTTTAACGTTTATTCTATATATTTTTTGTAAACTTTGTGGTTTCAGGTCCCTATAAAACTCATTTTTTCCTTTATAAAAAACATGTCACCTTCCCATTTCAACTGTTTCTTCCATTTTCCTGGCAATGGAAGTTCATGTCCTGATATTACATCACCCTATATTAACTCTTGGATATTTGATTGCATGATAATTTCAATGTTCTGCCTTTCTTCAATGACCCGCTCCTAGCGAAATATGCATTTCTCTTCAAATCTTTTGATTTATCTGAATGGTGGTGTGCTTCCTTATACTTTCTTACTGCATCTATAATAAATTCTTCCCCTTGCTTTACCCAATACTTAATCCATTCTTCAAACATATTAATTTTATAACAAACTATGGCAATTGCATCTACTTGTTCTTGTGACATTAGCACCAGATATTGGCATAGTTCACCTTTTTCTCCACCAGATAAAGTTAATGACTTAATAAATTTTCCAAGGTAGCAACCTATTCTTTCAATTCTCTTTTCATTTGTTTATATTTCTATACTCTAGCAATAGTAGCATTTAAATTCACTTTTATTTCCTATAACTCTTGCTGCCACGATGAGTGTCCAAGGTTAATACTTGTTATCTTATACTCCTTAGGCATTATTTCATGTCTATCCTTATTAGCTATTGGAGTAGCTATCTAAATAGTTCTATTGCTATTTGCATTTCTCTATATGACATGTTTTATCTTTTCTCTGCACCTAGGTTTACGAGTACCTACGTATATGAAATTGTTAAGATTCAAAGGTAATACTTCCACTTCCATTGGAGAAGCTATTTCCTTGATTAACTGATCAGGTGTATCATCATCTTGTTGTACCTCTGTAACATTTCTTTGTTACTATTTACCACTTGTTTTAGGAACTCCTTCTCTTTGACTTGTCACATTTTCTAAAATGGGAATTTTGTCAATGATATTTGGAATAGATTTAGGATTGGTAGGGTTTGAAACTGTCTCCTCTATTTGAAGACCTATATTTTCCTATCTATCCATATATTCAAATTCATCTCTCTAATAATTATCTTCTTTATCTACCGCTACATAAGGATTCTCTTTATTTTCAATTTCATCTCCTAAAATGTTCTATGTAGCTTCTTCTTCTGCAATTTCAATTTCAATTTCAATTTCAACATGGCCCTTCTCTAGTTCTTTAAAGACCTATGAATGTTCATCAACATTTGGCACATTCCCAATCGAAGGCTGGGAATCAATATTATCCTAAAAAGAAATCATTAATAGGATCCTGCTCTGCAGTCTCCCCTATTCCCATTTCAAGCACGCTAGGGTTTCCTCCCTTTGAGGTGAGCGTTCCTTGAATAAACTCTTCTTCAACATTTATGTGGTTAGAACCTATATCCTAAATATATTCTATCACTAGATGTGTCATGGGTTTGTCTTTAGACTTCTCTTCTTTAACTTTCTCCCAAATATCACCCCATTTGTCCACCTGTTTTTTAATTCTAGCTTCATCTTTTTCAGAAATTTCCTCTAAAGCTATAAGAGTCACTCCTAGTGCTTGTTTCATACTAGCCATATTAACAAAATCGGGAGTGATAAAAATGTTTTAGCACTTTGAGATGCAGACTTGGTTTGTGCACCAACATTTTCTATTGCTCATGTTCCTTCATCAATAATTACTCTTGTTCTTGGTTTAGCTATAGAGGAAGATGCACCTTTAGGTCTTGATGTAACCCTCAAATTTTTTTGTTCCATCTTAAACCCTTATTGCATTTGGATAAAGGGTTGTTATATTGAGGGTTTAAGGTTTCATTCATTATGAATGTTCACAAGGTTTTCTTTGGTCATTAATTCTTTACTACCATTTCCAATCATTTTCTAAACATCTCATGTTGATTGTCATATGGTAACCACTCCCTTGAAGCCTAGGTCCAAGTCTTTTATTTTATAAAGAGTGGGTAAGGGATCTTTTAGCTTTTATATCCTTTGTATTTCATCATTTTAAAAGTATTAAGCCTTTTACTCTCATGTTGTCCTAAAGAAGCCCCTTCTTTTAGAACAACTTATGAGCACATTCCTAAAAGTGTCCACTTAAGTCCCGATGGCCCTCATAGTTGTATTTATCATAGCTGATTTATTCATAGGTTTATACCTTGAATTAGCAACCAGTGATGGAATGATGTTTTCCTTAGACAATGCTCATCACAAATGGCTTTTGAGCCTTCAAATTTGTAATATCAATGAGCGTTTATTTTGGCCTTGTGTTCTTATCGCTCATCGTGGATGGCTATTGGAAAGATAGAAGCCTCAGTGCGAAACTTGAATTACTGATGAGCGATAAGATGTGATATCACATGATCACAAATATGTTTTAAATGTAATTATCACATTAGATATATGTGATGGACCTTATAAATGTTTTAAACCCTCTCATCACTAATTTCTTACAAAATATATGAGGAGAATTAGTGATGAACGAAGGCCTTATGTTATATCACTTATCGTGGATTCATTTCAGAACTTAAGTTCTAAATCAGTGATAAGTGATGGGTGTCCTCTAAAAGTATTTTCTTTTTCTAATTTGATATGATCCTATGAGCGATGTATTTTGTGCCATTTATTTTATGTAGCTGTATGTGTCTAAATTTGGTGCCTCCACAACATCTTCCCTCGCTGATAGAAGCCTCAATGCAAAATTTGAATTAGCGATGCGTGATGAAGGGACGAATGTGACCAAAGGTTAGGCCACTGGACCATGGGCTAAAGTTCATCGTAAGGATGTTTAAATCACTGATGAAGCTAGGGGAGGATGAAGTAAATTAGCAAAAAGTGATGATTACTACATGGAACGAGCAACTTGGAAAAATCTCGAGGATTCAACATAAAGAAAAATGGAAAGTAATAAGAGGACTGAGGAACCGTTGATAAAGTTTTAAAGCAGGATGATCCAATGGACTGAAGATCATCACATAAATAATTTCATTGCTAATAACACCCCAAAATTTGGGGAGGATCAACGATGAAGCAATGAAGCATATAATGAAAGTTTCCCTCTAAGAAAAATTGGTCTTGTGTACTTCACCGATAATAATGAAAGCACGGATTAGGTTGACGATACATGTTGATTGATAGATTGCAACACTTGAGTTGGCATCGCTATTTTCTATGAGAAAGTTGCTAAGGACATAAAAAAAACAAGGCTCATATCACCATGGATGAAGTTTTAAATGCTTTAAAATCAATGTCTTAGATTTAATACCAAGCTGCTAAGTTATCAACTCGCTCACTCGCTCGCATAAGGAGCTTTCAAATCAATAATTTTGCATGCTTCAAATTTACTATTTAATATAGATTGCTTGTTGATCTTCTTTGTCATAATTCATTTTGCAATGAATGAGGGTTTAGGGCTAATAAATAAGTGTGGGAATTGAATTCTATTGAAGAATGTGTAGACATTCTTTTCCTAGGCAAGTAGGTATGTCATGATGATTCGAGAGTCTGAGTAGTTGAGTTTATTTGAGTTTGAGGAAGTTTCTTTTGAGGATGAATGTGGAACACAAGCAGCTTCTGATAAGCCAAAAGGAAGAATTAGGCTCAACAAATTCAAGGAGTATAGTGACAAAGAAAATTACTATCCATGGGAGCAAATAGTTTCAAAAGAATTAGTCAAACATAGAGAGAAGAGGATGGTGAAATATAAAAAGAAGACAAAGAGAGAGAATGAGCACTATAAGGCCTATCCAAAGGGATGTACTTCTCCATGTGGGGTTTCTAACAACCCTTCAGATAGTGAAGCTGACACTAATCCAGAGGATGATTATTATCCCCTCTCCTTAGTACTATCAAGGAATTTTCACAAGGAGGTGGTGATATTTTCTCCAGTCCCACCACAAGAAAAACTTGGGCAAGTATCCTCCGAGGTTGATGACTCAGAGTGGTAACTGTGCCACATTTTTATTTTCAATGGAACCATGCCCTTTCAATTAGGATTTTCCTTCTCAGTGCTCATGTGATTTCTTATTTCTAGTGTTGAGGTGGAATGTTTTTGGGCTGGTATGTAGAGGAAGTGCCTGACTAGTTAACCTTGGCAACACATCTGTTGTTTCTAGAAAATATACCAGTTTGTGCTATAGCTGCTATTCAAGAATCTTCTTTGGTCAACAAGGATGAAGATTCAACATGGTTATAACCAAATTTTCCTTTTGAGGAGCTGGTGTGTCTTCATTCAAGGAATATTGCATGTAGTCTTTAACTCTTCCATTTTTTGT
Organism: Sequoia sempervirens; assembly: GCA_007258455.2. Classification (NCBI taxonomy): domain Eukaryota; kingdom Viridiplantae; phylum Streptophyta; class Pinopsida; order Cupressales; family Cupressaceae; genus Sequoia; species Sequoia sempervirens. The sequence goes on from VDFB02303260.1 coordinate 82,930, forward strand.
AGATGATTGCATGTAACAAACTAAGAATATCTCAAATTATCATGCAAATGAAATGAAATCCAAGTGTAATTAAGCCTGTCACTTGTTTCTCCCTTATTCTATAAAATGGATTTTAGGGCTTATTGCAAAGGTAGGATTCTAAATTCTCAATAGGGTTCTAGGTGAAAACTAAGTTCAGGAAAGGAACTTAGATTAGAATACTGGAAATAGAATAGTAATTTGTGCTAGACATCAGATCATGTATGTACTGATCTTAAATAAGTTTTATAGAAATTACTTATATTACAAAAAAATATTAGTTTGGAAGTAAATACTCTCCTATGTATGTTCCTTATGAGTTATGAATGATAAATACTAATGGTGTTATCATTTTTCTTCAAATATTTCATTTGAATGTATTACTCTATTTTCAACTTTAATTCAAGGAGTTAATTAAAATTATTCAATAGGGTTCTAAACTAAGTTGTAAGGAATGGCTTAGGATTTATAAGAAGTAAATGCTTCTTGCCTAGTGAGTTTTCATAAATGAAAAGCAATATGAAGATATTCCACTTCTTCCTTAAGTGAGTAATTTGTAAATTGCTGTCTTTATATACTTGACTCCATTGCTCCAATTGATGAGACACTAGTCATTTTTCAATAAAATATTGCATTGAATGAATAGATAGTATTCCTGGCCCTAGACTTAAGATAAGACAATACTCCATTTAAAATCTTTCCAAGGATAGCATATGTGGAATATCCCCAATGCTTAGCAAATAGCTAATCGTTCACTTGAAAATCCACCAAGTCTTTAGTGAAATTGATTTTATTTCCCATATATAGGAATCAATTTGTGTATAAATGTGTTACCAATTGATTATATTGCACAAAAACACAATTGGGATCACCCTCCTAGTTTTCACAGAGCTTGAAGTGAAGGATTATGGACCATAAAATCCTATTCTCATTGTGTTTTCCACTAACCCAATAGGTCTTCATCATAGGAGTTGGCTACTTCTTAGAGAATTGTTTGGTTCTGCTAGAAAAATCACCAACATAAATGGCGGCTCTGCTAGGAAAACTATGAATCTACAGTTGTAGACTATCAAATTCAATAATTCAGACCTGGAAATGTTTTTGTTGAGCAAGTTTCAAAAGATATATGTGTGACTCAACTGAGGGAGAAAGCTCAGAAGGTCAGTCATCTTTGAAGGAGATTCATATTGTTTGAAGTTCAATCCTCTATAAATAGAGGTGGTGATCCTTTCAACAAACTTGATGAAGGTGTGAAGAACATTTCAGATTTGCACATCTTTCTAGTCAGGAAGAAGAACTTGCAGCCACACACATCTAGTTATTCTTCAGTTTTTGGTTTTCAAGAAAGATAAATTTATGTATGAAATCCATATTTGTAAAATTTGAAATATTTGATTCCATATTGAGTTAGAATAAGAACTAAGGAAGGAAATAGTAGTGATAAGTTTGCATACTTCTATATTACCAGATTGTAGTATCTATTATAAAGTGATGTATGCAATGCTTTTGAAGAAATACACTTAGAGAATCTTAAGCAAGTTGAGATAGAAATCTATATTATAAATGCTTAATATTATGTTGTAAAGGAGGTTTGAGTTTCCCTGTGTAATTGCATGGTAAGAAAAATCTTGTAGAACTGTAAGAAAAGGTGCATTAATATATGTATCCTTGTATGGTTCCTGGTGCAACCATGGTTTGTAATCAGCCTCTGTCATGTAATAAAATAAGTTTTTGCATTAAAAGGTACATGGCCATAAATTTTGATGGAATTTATGGTTACCCAAATGTTATTCAATCTGAAATCATAAGTGAGCTACCAAAGTTCAGTGGTACAAAGTGTGAATCAGAAAGTAGGCACCTACAAGAGTTCAACAATGTAGTCAATGACTATTAGATAGATCATGAGGACGTGATCATGAGGCTATTTGTTTAGTTTCTAAAGGTAGATTCAAGAGATTGGTTCTTTGATTTACTGGTATGCTGTATCTATTCTTGGAATGAGTTCAAAGCAGTGTTCATGGAGCAGTTTGGTGAAAGGATCAATGCTATTTATTTGCTCAATAAATTTATGAACATTGAGAAAGAGGAGGATGAGCTAGTCCTAGCATTTAACTGAATATTTTCTAAAACATTAAGGGACATTCCTGATGTTTTAGAACTAAGTGATGTAATGTGTTTGGTTATTTATTTTGGATCTTTTAATAATAAAATGAGTTATTTACTAAGAGATAAGGATCCCAAAACATTGCATCAAGCCTATGGGATAGCGATGAACATTGAAAAAAACCTAAAATATGGAATACATAAGGGTCATTTGAATACAAGTGTTTACTTCCATAGACCACCAAATGTTGATAAAGGGTGTAAGCTAGAAGTTAAAAATGAATGTAAGAACACTTACACCCCTATTGCTTCAACTGACACAACATTCTGTAATGTCAATCTAATAAAGCCCCAAAAACATCATCAAGAAACCATCATGTTTTCAACTTACAATGATAACAACTTGGCTGCTTTATATGAGTCGAGTAGTGAAATATCACATAAAGAGGAAGAGAACAGAGTGAAGGATGAAAATGTATATGAAGTAAATGAAAGGTGTGGTTTAAGTTCTATTGAAGAATCCATTACCTATTCTCCTATGGAAGAGGTATGACTGAGCATTTAGTTTGATAATTTTGAACATAATTGCAATAATGATTAATCCTCTTGTTGTAGTAATGATGATGCCATAGGATATGGATTTTATTTTTTGATTGTGATTATTCTCATAAAGTAGAGATGGAATCATTTTCTATAGATAAGAAATGTGTTGATAATGATCTGTGAGTGCATTTGAAAATGTGTCTATCTGTTCTTCCAGTGATTTTGGATGTAGTAATGACTTGAAGGAATTAAACCTCCATGTTGAGAAAGTTGAGGCTCTTATGTCAAGAATGAATGTAATAGAAAACCCATTGTTTGATGAGCCTCCATCTTCACCAAAAATGAGAAATGATCCTTATTGGTACAAAGATAATCCACTCTTTATTGAGGATTTTGATAATGCATCTGAAACAAAGTTAGAGTTTGGACTTAAGAAAGAAAATAACAAATTGATGAAATCCTCAAAGGTATTGCTTATGAATGCTTTACATTTGATACAGATATTGCAAACAGGGTTACATTTCATGATGCTAGCTACATGAAAGAGTACAAATAGTTTGAGTTTTCAGTTCAGCTAGAAGATATCTTGATGAAACATGACAATAAGATAAATAACAAGGAATGTTATTTTCAATATGAACATGTTTTATGTTATAAAAATAACACATGTGTGTCATGTGATAATAAAATTATTTAGTTTATGCATGATTATATAACACAGAATGATAGGGATTACACTGGAAATGTTGTAATAAAAAAGGTTGTGAGAGATGTTGATAGAGATAATTGTGATTAGGAAAACTCTGACTTATTTAGAAGAGGCCTAATATTTTTTTTGGCAAGATTGAAATTGTTCTTACTTCAGTAGTACAAGGGAAAATGTGGATGGAAAGACATCAGTTCTTTTAGGAGGTTGGTTTTTGATAGAGGTAGAAACTTACCCAAGGTTTTTGTGGCCTAGTGCCACCAATCAGGAGAATAAAACCTTATTTAACTAAATCATGCATAGTACGATTTGCATCTGTGAGGAATTTTTCATGTTGGTTGGGTGGAGATTGGATCTCCCTTTTCAGGTCCTTTTGTCCTATGTATATCTTGTATTTATGTTGTTTCTTTGGTTTTTTTCTTGTGCCTGATCTACTTCACCCAAAATTTTGAGATCTCACCATTCCTACAAGAGGCATGTGTCCCCAGTCAAAGCCACTAATGGAACCCTCAAAAATTTCTTGTTCCATCTTAAACCCTTATTGCATTTGGATGAATGGTTGTTATCTTGAGGGTTTAAGGTCTCATTCATTATGAATGCTCACAATGCTCTATTTGGTCATTTATTCTTTACTACCATTTCCAGTCATTTTCTAAACATCTCATGTCATTCTTTATCATTTGGTAACCGCTCCCTTGAAGCCTAGGTGCAGGTATTTTACTTTATAAAGAGTGGGTAAAGGATCTTTTAGGTTTTATATCCTTCGTATTTCATCATTTGAAAAGTTTTAATCCTATTACTCTCATGTCATCCTAAAGAAGTACCCTCTTTTAGAACAAATTTTGAGCACGTTCCTAAAATTTTCTACTTAAGTCCCAATGGCCCTCATAGTAGTATTGCTTATTGCTGATTTATTCATAGGTTTACACCTTGAATTAGCAATGAGCGATGAAATGATGTTTTCATTAGACATCGCTCATTGGAAATGGATTTTGAGCCTTCAAATTTGTCATAGCAATGACCGATGCTTCTGGGCTTGTGTTCTTATCGCTCATCACAAATGGCCATTGGAAAGATAGAAGCCTTGATGCAAACTTGAATTAGTGATGAGCAATATGACATGATATCACGTGATCACAAATATGTTTTAAATGTAATTCTCACATTAGTGATATGTGATGGACCTTATAAATGTTGCAAATCCTCTCATTGTTAATTTCTTGCAAAATATATGGGGAGAATTAGCAATGAATGAAGGCCTTATGTTATATTGCTCATCGCATATTCATTTCAGAACTTGAGTTCTAAATTAGTAATAAGTGATTGGATGTCCTCTAAAAGGATTTTCTTTTGCTAAAGGTCAGGCCACTAGACCAAGGGCTAAAGATCATTGCAGGGATGTTTAAATCACTTATGAAGCTGGGAAAGGATGAAGTAAATCAGTGACAAGTGATGATTACTACATGGAATGAGCAATGTGGAAAAATCCTAAGGATTTAACATAAAGCAAAAAGGAAAGCAGCGAGAGGACTGAGGAATTATTGATAAAGTTTTAAAGTAGGATTATCCAATGGACTAAAGATCATCACATAAATAATTTCATTGCTAATAACACCCCAAATTTTGGGGAGGATCAACGATGAAGTGAAGAAGTGTATAAACAAAGTTTCCCTCTAAGAAAAACTAGTCTTGTGTAATTTTTTTATATTAATGAAAGCACGGATTAGGTTAGCGATACATGTTGATTGACAGATTGCAACACTTGAGTTGGCATCATTGTTTTCTATGAGCAAGTTGATAAGGACATAAAAAAAGGTTGATATCACCATGGATGAAGTTTTGAATGCTTTAAAATCAATAGCTTAGATTCAATACTGAGTTGCTAAGTTATCAACTCTCTCGCATGAGGAGCTTTCGAATCATTAATTATGCATGCTTCAAATTGCCTATTTAATTAAGATTACTTTTTGATCTTCTTTTTCGTAATTCATTTTGCAATGAATGAGGGTTGAGGGCTAATAATGAAGTGTGTGGGAATTGAATTCTCCTGAGGAATGATGATTCGAGAGTCTAAGGAGCTGAGTTTATTTGAGTCTGAAGAAGATCCTTGTGAGGATGAAAGTAGAAAGCAAGGAGCTCCTGATATGCCAAAAGGAAGACTTGGACTCAGAGAATTCAAGGAGTATAGTGACAAGGAAAATTACCATCCATGGGAGCTAAGATAGTTTCAAAATAATTAGTCAAACATAGAGAGAAGAGGATGATGAAATATAAAAAGAAGCAGAGAGAGAATGAGCACTATAAGGCCTATTCGAAGGGATGTAATTATCCATGTGAGGTTTCTAATAACCCTTCAGATAGTGAGGATGACACTAATCTAGAGTGTGATTATTATCCCCTCTCCCTAGTACTATCAAGGAATTCTGACAAGGAGGTGGTGATAATTTCTTGAGTCCCACCGCAAGCAAAACGTGGGTGAGTATCATCGAAGTTCAATGAATTAGAATGGTAACTACGCCACATTTTTTTTTCAATGAAACCATGCCCTTTTAGTTAGGATTATCCTACTCATCACTCATCTAATTTCTTGTTTCTAGTGCTAAGGTGGAATGTTTTCACGCTGGTATTTAGAAGAAGTGCTAGACTACTTAACCTTGGCAGTGTTTGTGTTGTTTATGGACAATATACAAGTTTGTGCTAGAGCTTCTATTGGAGAATCTTCTTTGGTCAACAAGGATGAGGGTTCAACATGGTTATAACAAATTTTTCCTTTTGAGGAGCTGGTGTGTCTTCATTTAGGGAATATAGCATGTGGTCTTTTACTCTTCCATTTTTCTTAGATGATTGCATGTAACAAACTAAGAATATCTTGAATTATGGTGCAAATGAAATGAAATGTAAGTGTAATTAAGACTGGCGCTTGTTTCTCCCTTATTCTATAAAAGGGATTTCAAGGCTTATTACACAGGTAAGATTCTAAAGTCTCAATAGGGCTCTAGGTGAAAACTAAGTTTAGGAAAGGCACTTAGAATAGAATACTAGAAATAGAATAGTAATTTGTGTTGGATGTCAGATCATTTATATAGTGATCTTAAATAAGTTTTATAGAAATTAATTATATCATAAAAAATATTAGTTTGGAAGTAAATACTCTCCTATGTATGTTCCTTACGAGTTATGAATGATAAATACTAATGGTGTTATCATTTTTCTTCAAATATTTCATTTGAATGTATTACTCTATTTTCAACTTTAATTCAAGGAGTTAATTAAAATTATTCAACATGGTTCTAAACTAAGTTGTAAGGAATGGCCTAGGATTTCTAAGAAGTAAATGTTTCTTGCGCAGTGAGTTTTCATAAATGCAAAGAAATATGAAGATAGTCCACTTCTTCCTTAAGTGAGTAATTTGTAAATTACTGTCCTTATATACTTAACTCCATTGCTCCAATTGATGAGACATTGGTCATTTTTTCATAAAATATTGCATTGAATGACTAGATAGTATTCTTGGTCCTAGACTTAAGATAAGACAATACTCAATTTAAAATCTGTCCCAGGATAGTATATGTGGAATTATCCCCAATGCCTAGCAAATAGCTAATCGTTCACTTGAAAATCCACCAAGTCTTTAGTGAAATTGATTTTATTTGCTATAAATAGGAATCAATCTATGTATAAATGTGTTACCAATTGATTATATTGCATGAAAAACACAACTAGGATAACCCTCCTAGGTTTCACAAAACTTGAATTGAAGGACTACAAACCATAAAATCCTATGCTAGTTGTGTTGGCCACTAACCCAACAATTCTTCATCATAGGATTTGGCTACTTCTTAGAGAATTCTTTGGTTCTACTAGAAAATCACCAACAAGTCTCACTTTTGATTTATCTTTACCTATTTCTACATCTATCTGTTTATCAAATGGTTTTATGTGAACTTCTTGTCTTGTAGTTTCAAGGGTTCTTTCTTCAATTCTAATACCTAGAGTCACCTTACTAGTCTTTCTTATCTTCTTGGTAGGCTCTCCACTTTCAAATGTTGTTTCATATCTTTACTTCCTCCTATTATCTTATGAGAGGATAGGCTCAATCTCTCTTTCTCTCAAACCTTTGCAAAAATCATCAATCTAGTGTTGAGTATACCTTAAGACTGGTCTGGTGAACTCATCAATTGATGTCATATCTTCATCATCAACACCTGGGATTGGAATGGGTTCATCATATACCCTGTCATCATTGTAGAATTGGTTCAACGCTTGGCCATCATCTTGTTCCAACTGATATGGGATATCATAAAGCTTGAGCATCCGAGAAAATATTAGAGACATTCTTTCATATTTCCGTCTTCTTACCACATGCTCATCTTCATAGTTAAGCCAACAATATTCTAAATGTGGTACATGAGCATGAAATCCAGCTATATTTTTAGCAATATTTCCTTCAATATCATAATAAACTCTCTAGAGTGGGAACTCTTCAAAATCATATGTCCTGAGTTCTTCTTCACATAAGTCAGTTACTTTAATTGCACTACACTTATAATTTCCTATTGTAATGGGAAACTTAAAAGAGGCCTTTTTGTGAGCATGGCTATAAGGAGCTTGAGATAGTTTCAACTATCTCACTAATTCCAATAAAACAATTTTATTTGTAGGATACCTAGGCATCATGAATGGGTGTCCATCAAATGCCTCCACTCTAATGTAGGAGTAAGTTCAGAACTATATGTACTAGCCTCGCATACGCTAAATGACACTTTGTGCTTCCAAGGATAATCTTTTAGCTTTATGACCTTCCATTGTTCTAACCAGTTTCATGGAGAAAAAATAATTAAATTTGTTGTAATCATCTTTATACCCATGGATGGTGGTTTGGGGTAGATGTGCATATATCAAACTGTTACCAAACTTTTTGCCCAGAGTACCAATCTGTTTCAACCCTTGTTTACTAGCTCTCATAACACATCGGTAAATAACATATGATGACATGTAGAAGCATCTAGTTTTGGGAAATGTAGTAATATATTCATGTAATCTGTCACTTATCAACTTTACCCAATGCAATTCCATAGGACCCTCTATCATGCAGGATATTATCACAAACATCAATGGTTTGAATTTTCTTGCATCTCTTAAACTAGCTACTCTGCTGAGCAAAGTTATAATATCTTGCATTTCTTGTTTAAACATAGACCTCTAAATTACCTTGGTCTATTGTGTAATTGGTTGTTGGCACCATTGGATGCTCATAATTTCTCTATTACACTCTTTAGTGTTTTGATATGTCTTGGCTTTAGCTTTTATGTAAACATTGAACATCTGTATGTAAATGGGGAGACCAAACATGCATATTATTCCTTTTTCTGATAGGTCTACGTAAATTCTCCCTTCTTTCTCAAAAATTCTCTTGGTTGGGTTGTAATGATTTATACATTGCATAACTAATTCAAGAGCCTCCATTCCTAGTGAAAACCCTCCTGTAGGAAGTAATCCATTTGCCACAACATTCTTGGTACATTGAGAAGCATTCTCTTGTAATAGCCATGAACGGATTTCAATGTTCGAAAACCATCCCATTTGAATGTATGTAACCACTCCATTGATGGGTACAACTTGTGAATTGCAATACTTGAATTCATCTTCTACCTTTGCATTGGAAGTGCTCATTTTGAATAATGTGTTTCTGTAGTTTTTAGAATATTTGTCTTGTGTGCGAGTTAGGGTTAAATTCAACCAAAACTTAAGGTTTATAGAATTTTCAATTCATTTTCTATTAAATTTTATAAATTAGAGAATAATCAACATTTCAATTTCTAAATGGAAATACCATTATCAAGATTTTTTAGCTTGAGAAACACTTAACAAAGTATCAGTTATTGAAAACATACCTAGTTCTAGTTAAGAATGGTGATCTTTCAGAATGCAACTTCAAAAACCTTGGTAGTTGTGTCTTGGTTTCTTGAATTTTACCTCTCCTTGTGTGCTAATGTCATTTCATTAATTCAATGCCCTTCACAAATTTGTAATATGACACAGAGTGGAGTGTTGCAAAAGCAATTGCATTCTTGAGGTGGTGCCAAGTACATAGGTAGTTCACCACCTTCATTAATTACCTATTATTTTGCATTAATTCCTAGAATAAAGGAGAAATCATTACGGATTATGGTCCAAATCACAAACACCTAGATTTTGGTGTTGGATCACTATTTGAAAAGGAATATGGTGTGGTGATTATACATGGCAATCAAATGTCATGTTTACTCTTTGTAAGGTATATTTCATTAAAGATACATGATCAATTGATAATCACCAGGATTAAGGCTTTCCGATATTGCTTTTGAAAAGAGCAAGCAAACACTAGGAGTTGGTAAATACCCTCTAAGGAAAGAGAAAAACTAAAATGAGAGGAAATATTGGAAAGAGAGTCTAAAAGATAGATTGAAAATTTTCAAAATAGACTCTCTAGTTCCCGACTTTCAAAAATAAAGGAAACAATAAAAATAATAATACCAGACTTTGGTACAAAGGAAATTACCAGGATTGACAACTCTAGTCAATGAAATACCAAGTGGAGCTAGAACCATATGAAGATACAAATTTTGTTGGCACAAACGCAGGGCTCTAAGACTCTGGTTTCTGATAACATACTAAACTTTGTGAGAAGACTGAAACACTGAATCTAGGAAGCAAAATGATACAACAACAAAGAGGGGAAGTGAAGATGAAAGAGAAATCAACAACCAATGGAGCAAAAAAACAACGCCAAAGAAATTGAAAGAAAAAAGAGAAAAGGAAAAAAGGAAAATAAAATGGGTCCACATTTTGCCAAGGGAAAAATGGGGTGTGATGTGAGACCACTCAATAACTAGCAACCAAAAATACTAAAAAAAACTATAGAAAGTGAATTCCAGGTCTAACATCAATGTACCAACTTTCTTTAGTCTTCTAATTATAAATCATAAGATCCTTATTCCACATTTAGATTTCACTTCAGTTAGTATACAAGATTAAGTATTACTGAGCTCACATGTGTGCAATTGATTATTTCCGCCATATTAAACATAGAAATAGAAATTGTTTGCATTAATCTACATAATATGACAATTCCTTTTTAAGCCAACCAAGTATAGAACCTTGTTGCCATTCAGGCGTCCATATCCCCAACAAGGTTATCTGTGTAATTCCCCCAAACATAGCTCTACTATCAATCAGGCATCTATAGCCCTGGTAGAGTTATTTGGATGGCCTAATCAATTGATATCTAATTTTTTTTAGATATTGCAATGATAGCTCATTTTTCACTTTTGATATTTCAATGATAGCTCTTTTATCAACTTGCACACAATGAAGCCCGCTATAAGGTTGGGAATTACAATGGTAGAAAAGGTAGTCTTTTTATTTTTCAATTAATGCAAACAAATACTATCCCAAATTTCAGTAGAATGATTTAAATGTATTCGTTTGTAGCTCAACATCAACTAAATGATTCATGCTAATCAGAGTATTTGAATAATTCTCAAATAATTTATATATGGAAAACTATTTCCAATCAGAATATAGACTAAAGTTCTAGAGTTAACATTCTATTGAACTGTAGACCTTCAAAGGTTGCCAATCATTGTAAATTAGATGACACAACACCCAAAAAAGCAAAATAAAAGCAACAAACGACTATTTACAAAAAAAAACTATTTACAAAAAACACTATTTTCAAGAAAAACTATTTACTTATGACTAGAAATATTACTTTAGAAACTGCCCATTGACAAGCAATGGGATATCTTCACCAGTCAAAAACTTCAATCTATAAGTACTATCACCTAAGATTTCAGAAATTTGGTATGGGCCTGTCCATAACTTTTCAAACTTACCATGTTCACCTTTACATTCATGAGCTTTATTCCAATACAGGACCAAATCAAATATTCTAAAAGTCTTTAATCTAGCTTGTTTATCAAACCATCTTTTTACCACAGATTGATGCTTAGAAAAGTGATCTATAGCTCAAGTAAGTTTATCATCTAGATGCATCAATTGCAACAATCGGGCTTCTATTTTTAAGTTTATTGGTAGTATATGATCTACCCCATAGACTAAATGATAAGGATAATTCCCTAATGCAACTTTCATCCTAGTACAATGTACCCAAAGGGAGAAGTTTAACAAAGAAGGTCATTCCATAGGGTTCTTTTCAATCAATTTTATAATTATATCCAAGATATTTGTATTTGATGATTCAGCTAATCTATTTCCCAATGCATATGGCATTCCAAACCTGGTGAAAATGTTCTCTTCCAAGAATTTGATGACCACATTTGTAGTGAATTTCTTGCTAGGGTATGCCTCTGCCCATTTGGTAAAATAGTCTATGGCATTCAATTTAAATCTATGACCAGCAGAAGATGGAGGATTGATGGTTCCAATAAATTCTAGTCCCCATTGTGGAAAGGGATGCATATCCATCACCGGTTGTAAGGGTTAAGCATTGAATCTTCCTTTATCTGATGACGTTTGACATATATAATAGTGTTTGATGTGTTCATAGGTATCTTTAAAAACTTTTGGCCAATAGTAACCAGTTCTCAAATTGAGGTGTGCAGTAGCTAGGGGCCCACCATGAGTTGTTCCAAATTTATCATGTAGTTCCTGCAACACTTTATCAGCTTTTGTTCTATTTAAACATCTTAAATAAATTCCTTCATGATTTTTTTTAATAGAGCTCCTCCCTTAATCATGTAACTCTATTATTTTATCCTAAGGGATCTTCTTTGATTTCTTTGTAGGTGGTCAAGGAAAGTATGACTAACCAAACAATGCCAGATGTTTGAATACCAATCTTCTTGATCTTTTTATCCAAAGTGTATTGTTGAATCAAAATTTGTGGGTATATTTCTACATTAGATTTAACCAAATCTTTTCCCTAGTCCAACCTCACGGCTATGATTTCTAAATCATATTCTTGTAAAATGGTGACCCATTTAGCTCTCTTTTCTTTGAGCTTCCTCTATATTAACAACATTTTGACTGTCGAATCTAGAACAATAGCTTTTTTTATACTTCTGAGGATATAATGTCTAAACTTGTGTACTTCTTTGACCAAAGAAAATGATTATTTCTTGATATCTATATATCTCAGTCTCACTTCCTTGAACGGAATGCTCATAAAAGCAATTTTTTTCTTCTTTATTTTTGACTTTCTATGTTAATACTATTGCACAAGTGTGATTAGAAGCAAAAGAGTAAATATAAAAGGGTTTAACATAATCTAGTCTTACCAATACTAGTACTTCTATGATTGTAGTATTTATAGTCTTGAAGGAGATCATACCTTCATTCGTCCACTCTATTTTGGCATCTTTCTTTAACATATCATTGAGTGGCTTCACTATTTCAAAAGATCCTATAATAAACTTTTGAAAAAAATTAATATTACTAAAATATGACTTCAATTCCTTTCTGCTTCTCAGGGGCTATAACTTGAGTAATGCATTCACTTTGTCTAGGTCAATTGAAATACCATGTTTAGAAATGATATGTCCCAGTAACTTAACTTCAGTCACCCTAAAAATACACTTTTTAGGATTTAATGAAACTCCATAGGTTTCACACTTTTGTAGTATCACTCTAAGATCTCGAACATGATCTCTATTGTCTTTAGAAATTACTGTAAGGTCATCCATGTAAATAATGATGCATTTTCCTATAAATTCTCAAAAATTATAGTCCATGGCCCTCTGGAATGTAGCTCTAACATTTATCAATCTGAACAAGATTCTTTTATAAATGAAAGTTCCCCACTTTGTGGTGAAAGTTGTTTTCATCTGATCTTCCCTTGCTACCATTACTTGGTTATATCTAGAAAATCCATCCTAAAAGGACATCATTTGTGAACTGTTAACTATTTGTAGCACTTCAAGTGAGAGCAGTGGATAATTTTCTTTTTCATACACCTTGTTGAGATTCCATAAATCTACACACAGTCGTATATCTCCATTTTTCTCCCTTACAGGGACTAAACTTACCACCCAAGTAGAATGTCTGATAGGAAAAATTATCTTGGCTAATAATTTTTTTTGAACTTCCTTTTGAATTAAAGGCTCTAAGAGTGCATTTACTGTATGTTGTTTCTATTGGAAAGGCTTCACATCAAGTTTCAAGGGTATAGTATGTGTAATGATGGAAGTTTCATAAGTATTCAAGTGTTCATATGTCCATGCTATGAATTTTCAGTAATGTTTAAGTTCCTAAGCAATATTTATCTTTTCTTCTTCAGTATAGACCTTTCCTATGAGCACATTCTTAGGATCTTCTTTAGTATATCAATTGTATAACTTAGATAGTCCTTCATCACTTTGAGGTAGATATTTCTGTCTGACTATCTGGTCAATGTCAAAAAATTGTTCTAACTCAATTATTCCTTTCAGAATGTTATTATCTCTTGCTTGAGTCAATTTTTTATCTTGAATTTTGTCATCAAGGTGATCTATCTCTTCAATTATTTTTGCTTCAAAAATATCAGAATTAGTGATGAATTCCAATATGTGCTAGTCATCTTCGAATACTTGCAAATTAGTGAAATTATCAAGAACCAAAGGTAATTGTACTAGTTCAACTATGAATCTTTTCAAATTTGAGGTCTCTAAATGTTCTAAAGTATTGGCAATTGTAGCTATGGTATTAGCTCTCTAATTGAATCATTTGGGGATATGAGTAATGTTGAATGCATCAAAATATTCAATTAAATCACATACTCTATGTTGATAATTGGATAATCTCTTGTAGTGGAAAATATATTGCTTTCAGAATTGTTTAACTACCAATTCTTAATCACCAAATACTTTAAGGATTCTAACTTTCTTATTGATTGCTAGGATCAAGCCATGTATAAGGGCTTCATATTCTGCCACATTGTTAGTACATTGAAATTGCAATTGATATGCAGCAAGAAAATATTTACCTTGCAGGTTAATAAGTTCAACTCTGATTCTAATTCCTTGTTTGGATTTTGATCCATCAAATTTAAGAATCCAGGCTTGATAATCTGTAGCTAATACTTTACCATTTTATGATATCATTGAATAAATATTTTTAGTATTTATGTCTTCATCTTTTTCTTTACATGTTTTTTGGTTTAGTTCTTTTGATCTTATCATGTCTTGGAAAATATTCATTCTCGATTTATGAATTATCTCTAGACACATCATACACCTATTTTCTGAATGTGCAACATTATGTATCCTGCAACAACAAATTCTTTTACAAAATTTTAATTTTAATACTCTCTTGAACTTTTGAAATAATATTCTTTTAAAATTTATCATAAGGACTATTCTCTTCTTTAGAAGAATCACAATTTTATTAAATTGAAACGTATGTTCCAGGAGTCAATTCATTAGATTTCTCAACATCACAAGTGAAAACTTCTTTAATTTTAACTCCTGGACTTCATATTTTGTAAACTCCTAGTTCTACATCAATGTATAGAACTTAATTTTTATGATTATAATCTATAATCATATATTTCATGCATGGTTCTAGATTTCAATCTAGATTTGATTAGGAACTCCCTTCTATGGTAACCACATGTGTGAGAAATCAGTACCCATGTATCCATTCAATTTTTTAGACCAGTCTTTGCTTAAAAGCATATCATAAGTATCAGGTATCTCCATGAATTGAATGTCAATATAATATTGGATTCTAGGATCAGAATCCAATTGCATGTGAATATTAGTTAACTCTCCTACTACATTTACCTATGTCTTGTCAAGTTGAGTGTCTTTTTTTAAATAACTTGCAAGAGTTAACCCCAATGTATGAAATACAGATAACACAATCACATTAGTAGACTCTCAAGAGTCTACTAAGCAATTATGAAGATTCTTACCAGATATTCTCAAACTGAGCAAAAATGGTCGGGAATCTAATTTTCCTTTGTAAAAGGCTACTTGCACATCTACTATGGGAATGATATTCTTATCTTTTTTTTAGCCTAATTATCTTTCACTTGAATTTCTTTGAATTTTGTTTCTTTAGGAAAATCTTCTAAAGTGTGTAAGAAAGCTTTCTTGATCATAGGTGTCTTAAGCAATTATGATAGTGAAAGGCTAATCTTTACCTTCTTAATTTCTTCCACTAAATAATTAGTCAAATTTTTTTGATCAACAGAATCTATCTTCTCACCTTTTGAAGAATTTGATGAATTGTAGTGAGGTTACCTTAGGTAACCCTGGGTTATTACTTGATTTGTCATCAGGTGGAGTGTTGAAGTTATTAGGTGGGATGCATGTCGTTAAATGTCCATTGAATTTACCTCAACTATTAACATTATTCCACATGTAATTATGTCTCTTCTGATACTATTGGAAGGCATTTTTTTCATCTATTTCTTCTTGAGGCTCATTTTCATCATGATAAGGAAAAGCATATGTTTCCAAAGTCATAGTCAAATCATCGCTTTCATATTCATGATCACAACTTGTAATAACAATGGGTAATTTAAAATATTCATAACTTTTCAAGACTAGAGAAGAATCATATCCTACCAGAACTAATTCATTTCCTTTAGGAGGATGTGAATCACAATGTTCATTGTAATGTATAGTAGCAAGAAAAATGTTTCAAGTGATTTTAAATTGTGAACAATCTACTTCAACATGAGCATTTGTATTATGAATTCTACACTAATTATTCATTGTGAGGTCAGTTAAGTTCACTTTTTATGTATACTTTTCATTATTTGAATCAAAATTATCTAAAGGATTACTCCCCCATTAATAGGGCATGTATTCTAAGGTCTAGGTGGCCTAGGAGCATTATACATTCAATTTTGTGAATTTTGATTATTGTTCAAAGCATAGACATTTTGATTCCTTAATTATGTAACCTCTATGGTTAATATTTTGAGTTGAGTTGTAACTTCTTTCATGTCTTCCTTTTCCTCAAAAAAATTGACATTTTTATTTTCTTGAGTTTGTGAGAAAAAAAATTTCCATTTGGACGTAGCTTAGTAATAGCTAGACCAAGGTGAGGGACTAAAGCTTGACTATTTCCTAGTTGAAAGAAAGTAATTTGAGGAAATTTCCCATTCTAAACCATTGTAGGATAAACATTAGGAGCCATAGGATGACCTATAGGGACTCCATTTGCATTCGGAGTAGGGTAAATATTCAATCTATTTTTGCCATTCGTGTATGATCCATTTCCAAGATGTTTCATTTTTAATTTACACTTACAGCTTCAACATAGGCTTCTGGTAAAGTAGTGCGAGGATTTTTTCTTCTCTTCACAAACATACTAAGCAAAGGATCTATTGTTGTATAATAAACTATGATAATAGACAAATTATCCACTACATAAGGTGCTTGTAGCCTAGAATAATCCTTTTGAAATATTTCATTAAAAGCGGTTATAGGTTCACCTTCAAACCTCTTAATTTGAGTGAATTGATGATATAACAAAGTAGGGTCAGTTGGTGTTCTAAACTTGTCTAAAATTGAATTTCCATATCTTTCCATGATCTAATATAATTATGAGGCATGTTGATATACCACTGGTAAACAAGTTCATCAATCAAGGTGTATGGGAACAACCTACATACAACATCCTCATGTTGAATCCTTTCTCTAAAGCATGTATCCTTGAATATACTGATATGTTCTTCAACATCTTTGTAAAAATAATATTCAGGACACAACTTGTTAGGAATTTTTGGTAAATCATTATATACAATAGATTGAATTAGTGACTCCACATTAAAGAATGGCATCACTATGGAAGGTGATGGTATAACAATAGTTGGAATATTTGTAATTGTGCTTAAAATTCAAAAAAATTGAGTTCTAGAAGATGTTCAACAACTAACCTTGACTAAATTTAACCGAGGGTCACCAGACAGATTTCTAGTGGTTCTATGGAAATCCAATTTAGGGTATGTGCAGGATAATGATGGGCCAAAAAGTGGCAATATGATGGGTATGTGGCTGACGACTTTTTTTTTACCCAAAATTGATGAAACAAAAAGGATTTTAAAAGGATATTCTCAGCTTTCCACCAATATAAATTATGTCTTACTTTGAATTAATAAGTAATTATTATTCATTTTCTATTCAACTTATGACTAAAGTCCTAATCGAGACTAATTGAAAAACATCTATACCTTTCAAACGATATCACATTTTTAATCCAAAACATGCGTCACATTCTATGCTTTGCATACTATAGGATTAAAAAAGAAAAATTGAATTTCATGAAGTTTTGACCAAGTTAAGGTGGTCAATTTTTATATTTTTAAAAAGTTGTAATAAAAAATTCATAATTAATTATTTACTTGGAAAAAAATTACAAAAAAATATGCATCCCATCAGGACATGAGTCCTCTACTTATATATAAAATCTTATAAAAAAATATTATCATTTTATTGTGGTTAGGGTGGTCAGACAGACACCTACTTCTTATTTTTCTCAAAAATTTAAGTACTATTTCATTGAAATTTCAAATTTTCACCACATAGATTTCTTTTTTCTTTAAACAAACCTAGTAGTTTAGAAACTACATTCAATTTTCTATAGATTCTATTCTTACATATTTTTGAAATAATATAGATAACTTATTCAAATTTTTAAGTCAAGTTGCCTAACTCTAATTTTTCTGATTTTTTTGCCACTTAAGGGCCTATTTTTTCCATGATGATCCTGCACATACCCTTTAAACTCTAAAAAAACCAAAAATAGTAACAATAGACCCTCCTTCTAGTACAAATTCCTATTGACAGTGATTTCACTCATAGAAAATAGGGCAAATAAATTCTTCACAGACAAGACCGCAAAGAGCCTATCCTTCTTGAAAGATATGGAACAAAGACAACCTAAAGGGGAATTCTATATTTACAAGGAAAAGATTGGATTTTGTTCAATCCCAAGTCTCTGATAACTAGGTCATGGTTGCACTAGGGTCGCTCTTGGGTAATGATGTGATATTATTGTTAATATCAAAGGGACTATGGTTATTTTCAGTGTCACTAGGAATTATAAGCACTTCACATTAAAATTTACACTTCATTCATAGAATAACATCATGAAATCAAAAGATTTTACAATAATATTTCATGAAATATCACAAATTATTTGCTATCACTTAATTAGATTTAGCATTAAGCATTCAACAATTTTATGGACAACAAAAGATTTTCAATAAAATTCCTTCCATTCATTTAAATTTTGGAACATTTTCAAATATTTAAACATCTATTCTAAAAAAAGTATAAAAAATACTGAAAAATAAAATTTTCTCCCATTTATTCTCCATGGATGCCCCAAAGAATTAATTAAAATAAAGCAAACAACTTTATACTTCACCAGATTGCTTCACAACTACATATAAAATAGTGCAATCTTTTAAAGAGAGGGGTTTCATTTTTGGACACCGAGTAGGTTTTGTATGCACCCTTAAATGACACAACATACAGTCTTGTTTGGCTGAACTAACAAAACCAGCTACAAAAGATATTGAGATAGGTAGCTATCTAATAAGCTCTAATATCAATTAATGTCTACGTGCAGACAAAGTTTTATTCTAGAATGGTTCAAAAATAGGAAAAAAGAACAAAAATTAAAAGTTTATGCTCCTCCGAAATCCACAAATTCTAAAACTTAAAATAAAAATGAGGGAGAAGATGGCCTTTTATAGAAACAAGGCCCTAGAATTTCAACTTAAAAATCTATCTAGAGAATCAACAATAACAAATTAAAATGTGGCATGTGGCATCTGCCAACTGTCATCAAGAACATTCTAGAATAAATCAAGGCTTTGACTTCATCCACAACAACACTTTTCTTCATACTCCAACATGATCACTTTGCATTTGTCAAGGCTATCAACTTCCTTCAAAAACACCAGGATAAGTAACATCTACCAGGACTGGGATCAACCTTCAAACTCAAAATTGAAGCAAAATAAACTTCATTACACTTATGGTATCCGGTATCTGATTCTTTCGCTTCTCTCATGACTTGGGCTATGGGATTCTTCCTTCGCTTTTCTTCAACTAATATTCTCAGAAATAAATTAATAATTGATGCATTCGTTCCTTTGAAATCCCTTGTATTTCTTTCCAAGTGAGCTTGATCCTAATATATTCTTTAATTACTTGGAGTATGATATCATTCTTTTGTACTTTGTATGCTTCATTCTTGGCTATAATATTCCTACACTGTATAATCTCATCAATGACCTCCTGCGTTAGCAATTGAATAGGATCTCTATTTATTATTTATATATATTCCTTGAAGGCTTTAGCTTATTTTCCATCTTATCCTACTGTTTTGGGATCAAAACCTTAACGTGCTAGTATTTCAATAAATTCTTGATTTTCACCAATCAATTTTCTGCAATTGACGATGACCTTTTCAAATCCTTCAATACATTGTATTAACATGTCACCTTCCCATTTCAACTTTTTCTTCCATTTTCCTTGCAATGGAAGTTCATGTCCTGATATTACATCACCCTATATTAACTCTTGGATATTTGATTGCATGCGAATTTCTATGTTCTACCTTTCTTCGATGACCTGCTCCTGGTGAAATCTACATTCATCTTCAAATATTTTTGATTTCTCTAAATGGTGGTGTGCTTCCTTGTACTTCCTTACTGAATCTATAATAAATTATTCTCCTTGCTTTACCCAATACTCAATCCATTCTTTAAACATATTCATTTTATGGCAAACTACGCCAATTGCATCTACTTGTTCTTGAGCTATCAGCACTAGATGTTGGGGTAGTTCAACTTGTTCTTGACCAGATAAAGTTAATGACTTAATAAAATGTTTCAAGGTAGCAACTTGTTCTTTGAATTCTCTTTTCTTCTATTTATATTTATGTACTCTAGAAACAATAGAATTTAAATTCACTTTTATTTCCTATAACTCTTGTTGTCACGATGAATGTCCAAGGTTAAAAATTGTTCTCTTATACTCCGTAGGCATTATTTCATGTTTTTTCCTTATCAACTACAAGAGTAGCTATCTAAATAGTTATATTTCCATCTACATTTCTCTGTATGACATGTTTTGTCTTTGTTCTGCACCTAGGTTTAGGAGTACCTACTTCTTGTATGAAATTGTTAAGATTCAAAGGTAATACTTCCACTTCCATTGGAGAAGATAATTCTCTAATTAACCAATTAGGTGTATCATCATCTTGTTGTACCTTTGTAACAATTTTTTGTTCTTATTTACCACTTGTTTCAGGAACTTCATTTCTTCGAATTGTCACATTTTTTGAAATGGGAATTTCTTCAATGATATCTAGCATAGATTTGGGACTGGTAGGGTTTGACACTGTCTCCTCTGTTTGAAGACCTATATTTTCCTATCTATCTAGATTTGCAACTTCATCTCTCTGAATATTATCTTCTTTATCTACTACTACATCAGGATTCTCTTTATTTTCAATTTCATCTCCTAAAAATTGTGTAGCTTCTTCTTCTACAATTTTAATTTTAGCATGGCCTTGCTGTGGTTCTTCAAAGACCTGTGAATTTTCATCAAAATTTGGCACATTCCATAGTTAAGGCTAGGAATCAAGAGTATCCTCAACAATTCTTTCATCAATAGGATCCTACTCACATCTTTTCCCATTTCAAGTATATTAGGGTTTCCTGCCTCTGAGGTGAGCGTTCAATGATAAACTCTTCTTCTTCAACATTTATGCAAGGTTAGAACCTATATCCTATTTTTTTTCTATCACTAGATGTGTTGTGGGTTTGTCTTTAATCTTCTTTTCTTTCATTTTATCCCACATAGTACCCTATTTTTCCACCTCTTATTTAATTCTAGCTTCATATTCTTTAGAAATTTCCTCTAAAGCTACAAGAGTCCCTCCCAGTTCTTGTTTCATACTAGCCATATTAATAGAAGGGGGAGAGGTAAACAATGTTACAACCCTTTGAGATGTAGACTTGGTTTGTGCACCAACATTTTTTGTTGCTTCTATTCCTTCAATAATCACTCTTATTCTTGGTTTAGTTGTAGAGGAAGATGCACCTTTAGGTCTCACTTTTCATTTATCTTTACCTTTCTTCGCATCTTTTTGTTTATCAGATAGTTTTAGGGGTTCTTTCTTCAATTCTAATACCTAGAGCCACCTTACTAGTCTTTCTTCTCTTCTTGGTAGGCTATCCACTTTAAAATTTCGTTTCATCTCCTTTCTTCCTCCTTTAATCTTTTGAGAAGATAGGCTCAATTTTTCTTTCTCTTAAACCTTTGAAAAAATCATCAATCTAGCGTTGAGTATACCTTAAGATTGGTTTAGTGAACTCATCAATTGATGTCATATCTTCATCATCAACACCTATGTCTAGAATGGGTTCATCATATACCCTGTCATCACTCTAGAATTGGTTCAACACCTGGCCATCATCTTCTTCCAACTAATCTAGGATATCACAGAGCTTGAGAATCTAAGCAAATATTAGAGACATTCTTTCATATTTTCTTCTTCTTACCACATGCTCATCGTCACAATTAAGCCAATAATATTCTAAATGTGGCACATGAGCATGAAAAACAACTATATTTTTAGCAATATTTCCTTCAATATCATAATACACTCTCTGGAGTGGGAACTTTTCAAAATGGTATGTCCTCAGTTCTTCTTCACACAAGTCAGTTACTTTAATTTCACTACACTTATAATTTCCTAATGTAATGGGAAATTTAAAAGAGGCATTTTTATAAGCATGGCTATAAAGAGCCTGAGAAGGGTTCAACTGTCTCACTAATTCCAATAAAACAATTTTATATGTAGGATACCTAGGCAACATGAGTGGTTGTCCATCAAATCCCTCCTCTCTAATGTAGGAGTAAGTTGGGAACTATATGTAGCAGCCTCCCATAGGTTGAATGGCACTTTGTGCTTCCAGGGATAATCTTTTAGCTTTATCACCTTCCATTGTTCTAACAAATTTCATGGATAAAAATCATTAACTTTCTTGTAATCATCTTTATAGCCATGGATGACGATTTGGGGTAGATTTGCATATCTCAAACTGTTACCAACCTTTGCAACTAGAGTACCAATCTGTTTCAATCCTTGTTTATTGTCTATCATAGCATAGGAGTAAATAACATATGAGTACATGTAGAAGCATCTAGTTTTGGGAAATGTAGTAATCTGTTAATGTAGTCTATCACTTATCAATTTTCCCCAATGCAATTTCATAGGACCCTCTATCATGCGGGATATTATCATAAACATCCATGGCTCAAATTTTCTTGCATCTCTTAAACCAACTACTCTGCTCAACAAAGTTATAATATCTTGCATTTCTTGTTTAAACATAGACCTCTAAATTACCTTGTTCTATTGTGTAATTAGTTTTTGGC
This sequence comes from Sequoia sempervirens, assembly GCA_007258455.2. Lineage (NCBI taxonomy): Eukaryota > Viridiplantae > Streptophyta > Pinopsida > Cupressales > Cupressaceae > Sequoia > Sequoia sempervirens. Next base: position 105,694 of record VDFB02303260.1, read on the forward strand.
ACCATTGGGTGCTCATAATTTTTCTCTTATGCTCTTCAACATTCTAATATGTCTTGGCTTTAGCCTTTATGTCAACATTGAACATCTATGTGTAAATGGGGAGACCAAATGTGCATATGATTCCTTTCTATGACATGTATGCATAATTTCTATCTTCTTTCTCAATAATCCTCTTGGTTGGGTTGTAATGATTTATACATTGCATAACTAATTCAAGAGCCTCCATTATTGGTGGAAACCCTCCTATAGGAAGTAACTCATTTTCCACAGCATTCTTGGTACATTGAGAAGCATTCTCTTGTATTAGCTTTGAATGGATTTCAATGTCAGAACACCATCCCATATGAGTGTTTGTAACCACTATGTTGATGGGTATGACTTGTGAATTGCAATACTTGAATTCATCTTCTGCCCTTGCGTTAGAAGTGCTCATTTTGTATAATGTGTTTCTACAATTTTTAGAATATGTGTCTTGTGTGCAAGTTAGGGTTAATTTTAACCAAAACTTATGGCTTATAAAATTTTCAATTCATTTTTTATTAAATTTAATAAATCAGAGAATAATCAACATTTCAATTTTGGAATGGAAATACCATTATCAAGATTTTTTATCTTGAGAAACGCTTAACAAAGTTCAATTATTCAAAACATGTACCTATTTCTGGTTAATAATGGTGATCTTTCATAATGCAACTTCAAAACCCTTGGTAGTTGTGTCTTGGTTTCTTTAAATTTACCTCTCCTTGCACACCAATGTTTCTTCATTAATTCAATGTCCTTCGCAAATTTTCAATATGACGCAAAGTGGAGTGTTGCAAAAGCAATTGCATGCTTGAGGTGGTGCCAAGTACATAGGTAGTTCACTGCCTTCATTAATTACCTATTATTTCACATTATTTCCTAGAATAAAGGTGCAATGATTACGGATTATGGTCCAAATCATGAACACCTAGATCTCCATGTTGGCTCACTATTTGAGAAAGAAGATGAAATGATGATTACATGTGGAAATCAGATGTCACGCTGATCCTTTGTAAGGTATATTTCACTAAAGATATGTGATCGATTGATGATCACTAGGATTAAGGATTTTTGATATTGCTTTTGAAAAGAACAAACAAACACCGAGATCCGAGAAATACCATCTAAGGAAAGAGAAAAACTAGAACGATAGGAAAGACCAAAACCGAGTCTAAAATATAGATTGAAAATTTTCAAAATAGACTCTTTGGTTCCTGAATTCACAAAAAAAGGAAACAATTAAAAAAAATACTAGACTTTGATAGAAAGGAAATTACTAGGATTGACAACTCTAGTCAATGAAATACCAATCAAAGCTAGAATCATATGAAGATACAAATTCTCTTGGCACAAATGCAGAGCTCCAGGACTCCAATTTCTGGTAACATACTAAACTTTGTGAGAAGACCAAAACACTAAATCTAGGAAGCAAAAGGATACAACAACAAAGAGGCCAAGTGAAAATGAAAGAGAAATCAACAACCAATAGAGCAAAAAAACAATGCCAAAGCAAACAAAAGTAAAAAGAGTAAAGGAAAAAAGGGAAAAAAAAGGGGGGTCCACATTTTTTCCAATGGGAGAAATGGGGCATGTTGTGAGACCACAAAACAGTATTCACCATCCTCTACATACCAACATGAGCTATGATAATTATCCAAGTTATACTACTAGGATGAATGAATTGAGGTTGGATATGGTGCTCGAGCAATACTTCATCAACCCAGAGCCTATGAGTTGATAGAATTGATACTCACTATCCCCTTTGAAGAAGGGTTTGAAACCATCACTTGTGAAACTATCTTATAGCAGCCTCTGCAGGCTTGCTTGGCTCATTGCTAGAAGGTCCATCCTTCCCTTTGTGAGAAAATGTTGTCCACTTCTCTTTTGGTTTTGAGGTCTCACTAGCTTGTAGAGGGTCCAAAGACTTGGGAGGGTACTTCCCCTTGGCACCACCACTAGGAAATCCTTAATCTTGTCTTTCAGATCATGAGATAAATCTAATTCAATGCAAACCCCTTTCTAGGGTCAAGCATAGTAAAAATGGTCGGGCTCAACACAAATAACCTTCCCAAGAGATGCAAAAATAGCTAGGAGAAAATTCCAACAAGGTAGACCTGAAAAATCAAGCAAGAAAGGCACTCAAAGTTTTTTGTCATCATAGATATAAAATTCATAGGAACATGACTAAAAATCCAAAATGGATGACTAGAGATACCAAGGCCTATGTTGGAAGATGGTGTGAACATGTCTAACTTTAGAAAAATGAAAAATAAAAAAACCCTTTGGTGAGATTTTGGACCCCATCAAGATGAATCCCATGGGGACCCAAGACATGGAAACCCAATCATGAAGCATGCTTTTAGTGGGGACCCTCCCAAAAAAAATCCTATAAGAGTATGTTGCTCTAACCACTGATAAGAAGAATAAAATTATAGGGTAGGTAAAGCCACATTTGTGGGAGTTTCAGTAGTTATACCTCATGGAATACTTTCAACATGAATTTTAGAGGTTGCTTGCTTGGAGGATCCATTATTCAAAAATGTCACACCAACAAACCTTATTTTAAATATTATTCAAACTATCTCTTGAATTTATTTTCTATTAAAAACTTGGATAATGAAAACCCACATATTCATCTATGTAGGAATGTAGTTAGATCATAATTTTTATCCCAACAATATCCCTCAAATTCATAGCCAAAAACTTTTAAAATTCTGTAAAATTCCCACATTGTAAAAAGTTTCCAATGCAACCCAAGTCACTTAGCCAAGAAAATTGAGGCTTTACTCATGAATTCCACCATAAATAATGCATTCCAAATAAACAAACATCACACATTGTTACAAAATTTGAGAGATAATTCAAGTTTCATATTTAAACTTGCATTATCTACAAAAATAAGCTATAGGAAACAAGCTATTCACCACCCAAACTCTACTACAAGCAATACTAATCACATAACATCTAAAAATCTTATCCAAAAAGGTTCATATGCAACTATACAAGAAACTACAAATATATCTCTAAATCACCAGTACTCCATTCTTGGACACCAACACAAGGTATCTCTAATATTTCTTTCATTTCAATATATTTTTCTTCATCTTTTCCTTCCTTCCTCTCTTCCCAAAACTAGGCATTCAAAATTCCTTTAAAATATAGCAATATTCAAATCTCCATTATTGTTTTTGGGTGTCTCATTTCTCTATAACTTACCTTTACATTATCTAGCAAGAGAATTCAAAGTTTTTACTAAAATTCCTTTTTGAATATCTCATTCCAATATTCCCACTTTCAAGCGTCCAAATTCTTCTCCTTTAATTGATAAAAAAATTTAATTGTGAGGAGTTATAAGATTCCAAATATGGCCTCTTCCATCCTAGGTGTGGGACTTAGTGTTGGAATTTTAAATTTTTTAATACTATCAATTTCTAGCTCCAACACTCCCAATTTAAATTTTAATTACTCAACATTAAAAAATGACTTAATGATGAAAGAGCAAGAGGATAAAATAATTAAACAAAATATCATACTTGTAAGACACCACAACCTCAAAAATGAGAACTTAAGAAACAACAAAAAATTAAGGTGTGCAGGATTGCTCGTGCACGCAGATGCTCTTGCATCAAAAAACCCAAGTAAGAGAAATTTTTTAAGACTCATAACTCATTAACATTAGAAGATCATTTGTTTTTTCTTCATCCAACTTTCTTCCTTATCTACTTGATTTTTCTTCTTCTTCTCCACATTTCCCTGAACCTTCATGTCTCTCCCTTCTTCATCCTTCCTCTTTTTCTGCCTCTCTTGGAATTTAATCCACTATAATCCAATCTCCACCAAAGTGAGTTTTTCTATTCCATCTCTTCATCCTCAACATCTAAATACAACTTATCATCACATTTATCATCAAAAAAATTTAAAAAATTATCCTTTACCTCCATAGTATTTGAAACATATTCTTCACCATCTTTTTTACATTTGCATAAAAGTCTACATGCACTCTATTCACTTCTCCTTCTTATTTACACTCTTTGAAATCCTCATCTTCCTCAAATATCACCATCCTATTTGCATTCAAATCAATATATACTTCATCACAAAATTTAGAAAAAATAAAACTTACCTATTCTTTCCCTGCTAATTTGCAACTTCTTTATTTTGTCTATCCTCAAGATTCATCTCCATCTCCTCAAGTTCATCAATTAAATTTCCTCTTAACCACCTATCTAATATTTATCCTCTTTCAATAAGAGATCTTCTTCATATTTCCCAAGTTCATCAAATTTTTGACCTTCCAAGTCCTCCATTAAAGCTTCCTTTATTTCTTCATTTCCCACACAAATTATCACTCACAAAATTGTTATAAAAAGAACAATGGGATTCAAATTAACCCATTTTCCGATCTTCCTCAATTGTAGCTTTTGCTTCATCAAAAATTTCCTGGTATGTGCAAGATCATCATGGAAAAAACAAGCCCTTATGGTGAAAATTTCAAAAATCAAAGTTAGGCAACTTGATGTAAAATTTGAATAAGTTATCTATATTATTTCAAAAAATGTAAGAATAGAATCTATAGAAAATTTAATGTAGTTTCTAAACTACTAGGTTTTTTTTTTAAATCTATTTGGTGAAAATTTAAAATTTCAATGCAGTAGTACTTAAATTTCAAGGAAAAATAAAGAAGTAGGTGTCTATCCGACCACCCTAACAACAATAAAATGATAATTATTTTTTAATAATATTTAGATATAAGTAGAGGAATCATGTCTCATGCATTTGTTTTGTAATTTTTTTTCAAGTAAATAATTAATTATATTTTTTTTATTACAACTTTTAAAAAATATAGAAACTTGTATGTCTAACCACCTTAACTTGGTCAAAACTTCATGAAATTTTTTATTTTTTTTAAATCCTATAGTTTGCGAAGCATAGAATGTGACAGATATTTTAGATTCAAAAAATGTGATACCATTTGAAAGCTAAAGATATTTTTCAATCATCCTATCAATAAGAACTTTAGTGGTAATTCAAATAGAAAATGAATAATAATTATTTATTAAATTCAAAGTAAAGCATAATTTATATTGGTGGAAAGCTGAGAATCTCCTTTAAAAACCCTTTATGTTTCATCAATTTTGGGTAAAAAACATTCGTCACCCACATACCCTACACATACCTATGTCATATCGCCACTTTTTCGCCCATCATTATCTTGCACATACCCCTCAAGGACATCCATCCTTGCTTCTAATTTCTTCAATTCTGAAATGATCTTCTTGTCTTTCACTTCTTCCCAATACTCTCCCAAAAATAAAATTCTTATAGGTCTTTTAATGACCCATCTTGTCCTCTTCTTTGAAGACATCTTTAGAGATGCACAAGTCCCTCTACAGTAACAAGTACTCCTTGCAACAAAATTTCTCACAACACAATACCCTTTAGCCAACAAAGACTCTAGAAGATGTGTAGACATTGAAAATTTCCTTATCCTACGAGCATTATTTTCCTTGGTCTTTGTTTCTACATGATTAAATAATTTCAATTATTTAATTATCTGTGATCATATTCTTCTATTAATTAAATAATTTATAATTATTTAGTTGATTCACTTCTTAACCTTATTTTGTCCTGATCAATTAAATAAATTAATTGCATCACTAATTCCCCCTCTTCTTCAATAATTAAATAAATTATTATTTATTTAATTATATATTTATCACCTTTCGTCTATAGTTAAATAATTACAATTAACTATTTAACTATTCACTTATCCTTAATCCCTCTAATAGTTAAATAATTGTAGAAATTATTTAATTATCTCATGGCATTCCTTTCCTCCATTAAATAATTAACTTGAATTAATTATTTAAAGCCTTCTCCCATTTTCTCCCATTTAATTAAAATTATTTTATGAATTATTTTAATTAAATCCCAACTTGCCTTTTTCCCTCAAATAAATAATTTGAAAAATTTATTTGTGCCTCCACTTGTTGAGAGATTCCTTTGTCATGAATTAACTGATTTCAATTTTTAATTTCACCATTATCACTCCTCTCTCATCTTCGAATCTTGGTCGTTGATTGCCTCTGGTGTCTTTTTTATCTTGACCATCCATTTTGTAACCTCCATCTCCTGAATCCTCATCTGTCAATCTTGGAATATTTCTAGAAGCTTGATCTTGTCCCCCCATTCGAATGGTTGTATATAAAAGAAGCCCTCCTCCATTTTTTCCTTAACAACCACTTATCTCCAACTTTCTTGCTTACAATTTGTAGGTATTTTCATAAGTTAGACTACAAATCTAATGGAATATTTGAAAAAGAAGAGAGAGAGAGACAAGAGAAGTGGTTTAAGTTCAAGCATGGGGAGTGTTTTGATTTGAGGCTTTCATTTTCCTCATGCTTTCATTTCTTTCTCTTTTTTTGATGAGGTTATTAGCTTACAAGTGTTGTGGTTGTCACTATTATCTAGGATAGATTGATTTTCCCCATCTTCCATTGGTGAATCTGATGTGAAGAAAATATTTTGTAGGATCCATAATTATTTTTTTTTTGCAAGTTTTAGTATGGAATGATGTAACTGAGATGTGTAGTGATGTAAGTGATAGGAAACAATGCAACTATTAAGTGAAATGACACAACTGTTTAGTGGGTAGTCATATTTAAAATCACAACGCATCTATGGGAAATAGTGATGCATTCATGGGTGGGAAAATTTTGATTCAAAATCATGATACAACTACTCTGGTGTGACACAACATAGTGATGCATCTACAGTCTTGAATGACGCAACTTCCTATTGGTATAAAATTTTATATTTTTCTATTTGCTTTCAATGTGTTTCTCTTTGGGTTTTTGAGTAGGGTAGGAATTTTGGCTACTAACAGTTTCTTCTTAGCATGTGGCTTTGGAATCCAAGGAGTTCTAAAAAATTGTTTCTTTAGAAACAACAAAAAAATCAAGCTCTTTTATTATTCTAGATTTAAGAAATTTTCTCTTTTTTTTTCCAACTACAACTTGCATCAGGATCATAAGGGTAAAACTAATTTGCATATATCATTCATATGGATTTAAAAAGAACAAAAAAATGCATTCTCTCACTCATGGGCATTAAAATGAACTTGCATCAAACATCATTGGTATAAAAAGAATTCGAGTGTTTTCAAATCATAAATGCATTTTAAAATTTATAAGTGTCTTTCATGTTTGGTGGTATACAAACTGTCATAGAGTGTGTATAATCTCCTCTCGCACCATTCAATGATATTGAGGATCAAAATAATTTCTTTGGAATTTATACAATTATACCCCCATATTTGGATTTTTGGCTTAAAATGAACACCATGTGAGTGTGAGGCAAAAGTGTTGTGTATGCTCTCCCTTTCTACTTCATGTGATCTTGGGTGATCAAAAACAACATCCTTGTCTTGATTTTGTTACCTTTAGAGGGGCCTGCCTTGAAAGAGGGAATGACTCCAACTAGTTTTTTGCTCGGTCTGGTATATAAAAAGATAAGACTAAACCATCAAGTCCTCTTGGCAGTCTTTTCCATTCTCGTATAGTGTCACTCAAGATAGGGTACCTACCATAAAACATATAAGAGCCACTAGTAGAGTGATTAAAGCCTTAAGTGACTTGTTGGACACTTTTAGGTTATCGTGTCCCTGAGTATTCACTAAGAACATTTGTTGCAACGGCCAAAATCCCTTTCACAAGTTGCTACCACAACAATAGTCATTCTGATGTTGCCCCATGTCTTCACTAAGAATGTGTAGAGGCAAAAATTACTCTTTGGGTAATTGAGACTTGGTGAACCCGAGAAGTGATTGGAGGGGATCCAGTTCCACCAAGTATCTAGCTATCCACCTTGTTTAAGTGGTTGGGGAAATCTGAGTTGGGATCTTGCAGCAGGTATCTCTTGAGAAGCCATAGGTTGTGAACTATGTTTGCAATTATATTTTACACATTTTAACATCTTACACATTGAAAACAAACAAAAAAACAATTGTGTGTTACTTTATGTTGTGTTTACCAATAAAATCTCATCAAAACTAGTCAAAATTCATTAAAAAACCAGGTCAAACCATAAAAACTACAAAATCAAAATTTTGGCACTGCAATTGATAAAAAAAATCCACAACTGATATTCCGAACTACATCTGATAACTGGAAAGCTGCAACTATTATACTAAACTCCATTTGTAGAAAATAGAGCTACAATTGTCATCCAAAACCACAACTGAACTATGGAGACCTGCAACCTGAAATAATGCATTTGTAGAAAATAGTGCTGCAATATTCTGATAACCAACTCATTTTATAGTGACCTTGATTTCTAAACCAAAGACTTTCAAGCTTTACCAACTCACTCCATCATTTCCATTTAGGAATACATTGCATTATAGGTTTCCTTTCCCCACCCTTTGCATTACATAAATTAAACTTGGATCCTTAGTTTGCACTTAGCCCTTCAAATTTTTGAACATAGGAAGACTATTAAGCTTTTGGACAAACCTTGGTTGCATGCCCTACTTGTCATTGACCTTCATCTTTCATTTTATCAATCTTTATCTTTATCACCTTGGCCAAATTTGAATCTTAATCTTATGTTGTAGCCTTGATTCAACCTTGTCAAAATTATCATCTTGATTATCGCAAAGGTCAATGGCACTTGGGTTTGTTACCTTGGGCTTACATTAGCTTGGTTGCCATCCCTAGTTTGAAATTTTAGGATTCTTTTGCATTACCTTGATCTTATTTAGGTTCATATTACATAATTTTGATCATAGCTTTTACCATCATCTTTCCAATCTTTGACCTTGAACCCAAATTGAACTTTGCACTTTGCACCTATATCCCAAAAATATAAAAAAATAGTTCATTTTCACCTTAGCCTTAGCATCATTATCAATTAGTTAACCTTCATTAGTCACATTATCGTTGCATCCTCATATTCGAAAAATCCAAAAACATAGTTTACTTTCATTACCACCTTGCATTATCGTCCAACTTGCAAATGTCTCACATGGTTCAAACAAGGTCAAGAACCAAAAGAAAGGAAATGGATTTTTCAAGTGACCCTTTTCATGACACTACCCTTGGAACAAATTCAAATCATTCCATGCCTCAAAGAGAGTTACCAAAAAGATACCAAACCGACACATGGGACAATTGAAACTTAGAAGAATTCAACAAGAAATTGACTCCTCAAGAAATTGAAAGAGCTTACCAAGACCCAAGGGTTTTGAGCATGGTTGATCAACTCATTGGTGGGCGATCCCATAATAGTGGTTTACAATTTTTGGCCAAATTGGACACGAAAATATTATTTTTAACTAAATCTTCACATTTGAGCACCTATAGCGGCTAAACCGTGAGGAATTTGAAGATGGTGCAGACTAGAGTCTCATCAAATTTTGTCTGTAGATTCTAAAAATATTTTTTTCAAAATTTTTGGAATCAAATTGCACTTCTTTTTCCATCTCCCACGAAAATAGATTTTTTTCAGAAAACAACATTTTTAAAAAGTGACGCACACCGTATAACGATAACTTTTTTTCTATGAAGGATAAAATTATAATTCTTTCAAATTTAGATTTTAACTTTAATATCTAGTGCTTCCACTTGGTTAGATAGTTTTTATTAATATTTTTCCTTAATCAAGTTTTAAAGTCAAACAAATTACAATTCAGACACAACGCATCAGATAACGTGTAAATTTTTTCTATATGTCAAAATTTTATTTTATTTTTTTGTTGGATCAAGGACTTCAATATCTAGTGCACTCATATTTTTCAATTTATTTTTTGATAATCTTCTATTTTTCCACATGTGAAGAACAAATAAATTCATTTTCGATGAAAAACCTATGTTTAATAAAACTTAAAAAACAAATACATAACAAAACCAAAACATATTAAAATTATATTCATTGGATAGCTTGTTCTGAGGAATACCATAACCATTTGAAATAAATTTTAAATGAATTCATTTGATCCCCCAAAATCTAAATCAAAAGTGATTTTTTATCAGCATTTTGATAGGTGTAAAGGAGACGCATTTATAGGTATGGTTTAAAACTAGCGAGGTTCTATCCAAGGGGGTTTGATCTAAGGTGATTTGATCAAACCCTCTTCAATTGGAATCCTTAAAATGGAACTTTTAAGGCTTAAATCATTATATTTTCTAAAAATATGTGATTTTAGCTAAAATTCCTCCTCAGGAATTGTAAACCACTATTATGACAACACCGGTGCCAAACCTAATAGATTCTTCTATGCACTAGCTAAAAAGGGTTCCAAAATCCCTCAAGGCTTTGATGTCTCAACCATTGTAGATGAGGATACCCAAAATCCATTTGCATTTGGCATGCCCTCATCACAACAAATGACGACCACACTACTTGGGAAGACTACACACATGGAAACCACCACTACAACACACATCCCAAGCATCTCCACATTTGGAAATAAGGTAATCCATACTACTACACAAGGAAATAGTTTCCTATATCCACAGTTCAAAACACAAATCAATGTCCCTTATTCCAATTCCAAAGCACATATTCATCAATTCAACATCCACCAAATAAATCTAGAAAGGTTCACATTTCCTCACGAAGGATCCAAAATCAAAACACTAATCAAGGGTGTATTCCATCACTCCAAAACAATAGTCAAGGATATACACCATTATTCCAAAACATGAATCTATTGGAATCAAGGAACACTGAGAGGGGGGGTGAATCGATGTTCAACAAAATTTAACTTCATTAATATGATCTCTAAACCACTTACAATATTGAACCAAAAGAAATATGCAATCACATAAAGCAATCAACCACAACACCATAACACAAGTATTTTTATGTGAAAACCCTATTAGGGGAAAAACCACAGTGGAGGTTAATCCACAATTTGAGCACTCAAATATAAGTGTTTTACAAATGGGGAATGCACATGCATTTAGGAACATTTCCTAGAGCTCACTACTTAGAAACAAAAACAAGACTCACCGTCTCACAAAGGATTTGAATTACATCTAGAAGATTTGAATTGAGAGAATAACATCTGCTAATGCATGATTACAATTCCAATTAAGCTCATTAGACGCATTCTTTACCTACTTGTCTAATTTTTCTCTTCTACTCTGTTTGCTTTCATTCGCATCACAAAACCTTTTTTGCACAAGAGAAATTGTGCAAAATCACTCTACTATCCTTCTAAATTTTGCAACATACTATTCACACATAATTCACACACGAAAATGATATAAATTATCTATTATATATATCTGCAACAAAAGATTTAATCAACTATATGTCAGCTTCAATAAAAAATAAAATATTTTCCATCCATTGGCTCAAATCACAAATAATTTTCAATGTGCACCATCCAAAGTCAGCCACAACATAGTGAGGACCCAAAAAAAATCCTAAAATCAGTATGTGCAAGATCATGATGGACCAACAAGTGATATGATGGGTATCTGTAGGGTATGTGGTCTTTTTTTTTCTACCCAAAATTGATGAAATGAAAAGGGTTTTAAAGGAGATTCTCAACTTTCCACCAATATAAATTATGCTTTAATTTGAATTTAATAAATAATTATTATTCATTTTCTATTTGAATTATGACTAAAGCCCTAATTGATAGGTTGGTTGATAAAAATCTATAGCTTTCAAACGTATCACATTTTTTGAATCTTAAACATGTTTCACATTCTATGCTTCACATACTATAGGATTAAAAAATTAAATTTCATGAAGTTTTGACCAAATTAAGGTGGTCGACATACGAAGTTTTTATATTTTTAAAAGTTGTAATAAAAATTAATAATTAATTATTTACTTTGAAAAAAATTACAAAAAAATATGCATCACATTGGGACATGAGTCTTCTACTTATAACTAAAATATTATAAAAAAATATTGTCATGTTATTGTGGTTAGGGTGGTCAGACATACACCTACTTATTTTTTCCTTGAAATTTAAGTGCTACTGCATTGAAATTTTAAATTTTCACCAAATTGATTTTTTTTTTTTTAATAAACCTAGTAGTTTATAAACTACACTCAATTTGCTACAGATTCTATTCTTACATATTTTTCAAATAATATAGATAACTTATTCAAATTTTTATGTTAAGTTGCCTAACTTTGATTTTTTTTAATTTTTCACCACTTAAGGGCCTATTTTTTCCATGATGATCTTGCACATACCCAAACCTAAAAATACTTCAAAAAAAAAATTCCTCAAACATCCGCAACATGCCACATTCACTTAGTCAACCTTCTAGCACTGTTAAAGAGAAAATAAATCAATCGGATCTCCTAACTCGTACACCAATTGATGCGACGACACGAAACTCGAGAATAAAATATTCCAAATACCCAATGACCTTCCCTAAGATCCACAACCCATACTAATAAACTAGTAATACACATGGATGACAGATTCAACTTCAGTCAAATACCCTATTCTTCACTCTATCTCCTGGTATGGACATATATTGAAGTGCTAACTGGATCAATGACTTAGGTTTCCACCAATGACAACACCATAAGCCATATTCCAACAATCTCCCCCTTTTTCATTGATGGAAACACTTAGTGAAAAATGACTAAGTGTCGGAACCAACATACTGTAGTCCTTCAAGACTTCAAAAATTCATAGCTGACACAACTGCCCCTAAATTTGATAAGGCATTTTTCACTACTCTCTCTCCCCCTTTGACATCAATGAAAAAAATATAATAAAAGGTTTTCCTACAATTTTCCCTTTTTGAAGTGTAACCAGAAACTTACTTATTCAAAAACTAGTTCAAAAATTTGAAGAAATACAACTACCACTATGTTAGGAAATTATTTTATATTTTTCCTTCATCTCTGGAAGAAACTTCTTCCATGCTTCTACTGCAATCCTGATGATTATGATCTTGTTGTTATTTTCAGATGTCCTATTGATAATCTTGATGAGGGATTTTGGAATGATGATGGCTTCATCTAATATCTCTCCTTTCCTCAATATCTCAATCAACTATTCTAGTATGCATTATGTTATGTCCTTTACTTTCCAAAAGGTGTCAACAATCCTGTTTTTGGCATTTTGAACATTTGTATGCTCTATTTGTAATTCTTGAATCCCTTTATTAATTGCACCATCTTGATCCTGAAGCATGTTAAAAAAATTTCCAATATTGTTCAACTCTGTTTCAATTTGTTCCAACTTTTCTTTGTACTTGTCGATTGCATGAGGCCAACAAAGACAATAGTTGTAGATGTTATTTTCTATGTTTATGCATTTCCTTAGCCAATTCATGTGCCCTTTTAGCTTGGTGTGTGATAATATATACTGATTCTTTAGGTGTAGAATTATTACTTCTTCTTCTTCCTTATTCTGAAACTCAGAGTCCATGATTTCCTTGATGCATTCAATCATTTTCGCAGGAAACGTATTCTATAAAATCTCTAATTTAATATGGTTGTACACAAGATGATCACTTAGTACATTTAAAATCATGTCCTACTCATATGAAGGTCTTATAGACCATATGTTTGTGATTTTCTACATTCCATCTTCCTCATGAATAAGTTGCAATATCTCTTCTTTGGTTAAATCACCTTCTTCTCCACTTTCTTTTTCCATTGCCTTTTCTTTTTCCAGTTTGGTCATTTCCAGTTCTTTTCTTTGGGTGTCCTCAATTTCCTTATCTAATTCCTCATCTGGTATGCCCACAATCACCTATTCCTTTCCTTTCCTTTCCCTTCAACTCTTGGATTCTTGCATGCTGGTGGAGTACAAACAACAATTTATTTTTCTCTTTTCTTCTTCCTCTCCATCTTGCCAGAGGAGGAACCAACTTCAAGCGCCCTTACCGAAAGGGGAATACCAATTGAGAAAAAAATTCCTAGCAAACCTTTAAAGAAACTTTCATATTCTTGATCACAGTTTTCCAAATTGTTAGAATGTATGTAAATTTTCTTGCAAAATAGTTCACTCTCTTCCCATATTACATTGTTGTTCAATGGTAAGCAATTCAGAAAATACATCACAATACATATAACCAAAGTACCAAACCTAAAAGGGTAACCCATCTTCTTTGTCAATTGTATGTTCTCCATCATTTGATCTTTCAGTAATCCACAAAGGTCAAAATTCTAATCTTCCATTATCATCTTGTGTGAAATGTAAACAACACCTACCCAAGTTGCACCTTATCTATTTCTGAAAGATATTTTATAGGATACTCCATGCACAATGTACCTTTTCATTAACTCTCTAATTGGTGAGATTATAAATTCCCTTTGATCTCCAATTACTCTAGTTAGGGTTTCAACTTCTTTTTTTGGATTGACTTCTTTCTTGGCACATCACCAACTTTGCATAACCCAATTACAGTTCCAATCACTTCTTTCAAGATATGGTAGGGTTTATCCAGAGTTAGAATATCATCATTCAATCTATCTAGAATAAACTCAATGATTTCTGCATTTTTGAAATAGGGTAATTCACTCCAAATATCCAAGCTTTTGTGTTTTACTTCTTTCGGCCATTTCAATTCATCATGCGACAACATGTTTCTTATAGCTCTAATCGTCGCACTACTATACTCATGTAGGTTTATCATTCCTTTGATTTGTTCCATTTTTCCTTTTGTACTCATGTCTTGATTCTACCAAAGAAGTTCTTTAACTGCACACCAAAATAAACAAAAGTTTCTCAATACAACTAAAGTACTTGATGAATTAGGGTTCTGCCACATAATTATCTTCATGCCTTTGAAATTCTATTATAGAGTGCTCTCGTTCTTATTTTCTTCAATATAAAGTGGAAAATAAGGGTTCCAACTTGCTTTTTACAACTCCCACACCTAACCTTTTGTTGTAATAAATGTTTTTTCTCTAGGTGTTCTAGATACCTTGTTTCCATACTCTATGAAAGATAATTCTTCTGTGGACTTTCAACTCTACATAAACACTCTCTCCAACTATTTCAATAGCATTTTTAGATCATCAATGCAATCACTACACTCATCCATATCTCGGTTCCAACTATCGATAGGGGATTTGAAGAATTTTCTTAGGAACTCCCCCTAAAACAGAGGCCTTAATCTAATTCTTGGAGGAATTACCAGCACCAGATTTTGGTGCAGAACCATTTCTTGCATCAGACTTGCTCTTTCTTACCCATGTCTTCTTCATATGATCTCTTATTTCATCCATAGTCACTTTCCCTTTTCCTTTATCATCTTTTTGTGTATTTCTGCCTTTATATGTCGGACCTCTACTATCCATATTTTTGTTTTTGTAGAATCTTGCAATGCAACCGTATTTGTTGCAATTGTAACACAACATTTCCTTGTCCAAACCTATAATTCCATGATTTCTTCTTGAATTGTACTTGTTAGAAATATGCCCAAATATTCCATAGGTATAACACTTAACATTCCTTCTATTGACAAAGTTTTTTGACATATTTCTACATTCAATTGACTTATGACCAAACTTATTGCAATTGCAACACTAACCAAATAATGATGGATCACTTGAATTCATTTTACTTCTACATTGAGCAGCCATATGACCAAATTTATTGCAAGAAAAAAAGTATCCATTAAAATTCTTAGAATTAGGTTGTCTTACAATTGCCTTTTTGCTTTGTTCATCTGATTTCCTTGCTTGAAATTCCTTTGTCCAGATCCAAAACTTTCTCCTTTCTCATGCCCAAGACCTCACTTGTCATTTCCATTCTTTTGACCTTGAGTCAGCTCGTCAAGTTTAGCTAAGCTAATCTTGAACTTCTCCTTGTATTCATTTGCAATAGAAATTTCATCCTTGAGAATAACAATCTACCTTTCAAGCTCTTCTTCATTGTTTCTAGATTGTTACAATTCAATCTCCAACTGAGTGAATCCTCCATTAATTTTGTTGCACCCATAAGATCTTTATTCTTAGGACTGAGCAAGATTCTCCTCATTCTTCTTTCTCTCTTCAATCTCCATAGTCATCTTCATCACCATAGATTCCATCTCATGCTTTAGGTGAACATCATCTATGCTTTTTCTCTCTTTTTGATTAATCTAGTCATAGAGATCCTTTCCCTCCTCCTTGGACTTAATAATCTGATCCTTCAATATTTGAATGAATTTCTTAGCATCCTTAAGATTTTCTTTCAATTCCCAAACTTTTGCTCTGGACTAATAAAGATCATCAAGTGCCACCAAAAGCTACTGCTAAAGACTCCCAGAGTCCATTACATTCCAAGATCCACCTCAAGCTATTAAACTTCTTTCATGGAGCTGGGCTCTGATACAAATTTTTAGAATCAGGGAACACTAAGAGAGGGGGGCTGAATCAGTGTTGAGTAAAATTAACTTCATTAATCTAATCTATAAACCACTTACAACATTGAACCAAAAGGAAGATGCAGGCACATAAAGCTATCAACCACAACAACATTACACAAGAATTTTTACGTGGAAACCCTATTAGGGGAAAAACCATAGTGGAGGTTAATCCACAATTTGAGTACTCAAATATAAGTGTTTTACAAATGGGGAATGCACATGCATTCAGGAACACTACCTAGAGCTCACTACTCAGATACAAAAAGAAGACTCACTATCTTACAAAGGATTTGAATTGAGAGAATAGAATCTGATAATTCCTAATTATACTTCTGGTTAAGCTCATCAGTTGCATTCTTGACCTGCTTGTTTGGTTTTTCTCTTTTTCTCTGTCTTCTTTCATTCGCATCACAAAACCTTTTAATCACAAGAGAAATTGTGTATAATCACTCCACTATCCTTCTAAATTTTGCAACATAATTTGTACACTCAATTCACACACCAATATGATATAAATGATCGCTTATATATATCTGCAACAAAATATTTAATCAACCATATGTTGGCTTGAATAAAACATAAAATATTTTCTAATCGTCGGCTCAAATCATAAATAATTTTCAATGTACATCATCCAAAGTCAGCCAAAGCATAGCAAGGACCCAAAACAAAATCATAAGAGTCAAAAATATTTCAAACAATTTTTCCTTGAACATACACAACATGCCACATTCACTTAGTCAGCCTTCTAGCACTATTAAACAGAAAATCAAACAACCAAATCTCCTAACTCGTACACCAATTGATGTGACAACACAAACTCAAAAATAAGATATTCCAGATACCCAACAAACTTCCCTAATATCCACAACCCAAATTGATAAACTAGTAATGTAAATGGGTTGATAGATTCAACTTGAGTCGGAAACCCTATTCTTCACTTTGTCTCTTGGTATGGAAAAATACCAAAGTGTTGATGGGATCAATGACTTAGGTTTCCATCAATGACAACACTAGAAGCCATATTCCAATAGAATCAAGGGTCCATTCCATCATTCCAAAAATCTAATCAAGGAATCATTCCTTCATTTTAAAATACCAATCAAGGGTCTAGACTTTCATGTCAAAAAGTCAATCAAGGACCTACACCTCCATTTCAAAATTCTAATCAAGGACCAAGTTTTCAAAACCAAGGAAAAAATCAAGGGTCTACACCTCAATTCCAAAACACCATACCAAATTGAAATATTTCCTTTGAAACAAATCTAAATGCCAATTTCATCCCAAACCAAAACAAAACACATCAATATGGTCCCACACCACAAAGAATCAATCCTAATTCAAATGTGACATATGACCTTAATACCAACATCATGACACCAAATAAAAATAATCCAACACCATCTCTTGTAGATACATTGATGCAAAAAATATAGACCCTCCTACAACAAATGAAAAACATACAATTCGGAAGCAACAAGAAGACCTATTCCATGGAGGAATTGTTCCCTTTACCATTCGATAGAAATTTATACATGCCACCCTTCCCCCCTAATTTCATGACACCACCTTTTCCTAAGTATAAGGAGACATGCGATTCAATAGAACACATTGGATAATTCAACACGCCATGTATGTAAGTCTCATATGATCCTACCTATTTGCTGAAACTATTCCCATGAAGCTTCATAGGACCAGCCCTAGATTTCTTTGCACACCTTCCTCCAAGAATTAGAACATGGGGTGAACTAACCAACAAATTCATCAATCACTTTGCCTTCAACATTAAAAATGATGTCACCCTTGCAACATTAAGCACAACCAAAATAGAAGAAGGGGAATCACTTACCATGTTTTACAAACGATGGAAAGGTTTGGTTAGTAAGTTCCCTTGTCACATTCCTAAGAAACAACTTGTCACCATGTTTGTGGAAAACCTTAATGGTGAACTGATGAGTCAAATTTCAAATCCAATGTTGCACAACCTTTGATGAGATCCTTGAGAAAGGTGTCCTTATTTAGAAAGGTGTTATCACAAAAGGACTAGTCAAAGTAAATAGGGAAAATTCGAAACCCAATAATGACAAGAGAAAATACTAGTCTCAAAACAAAACTATCACAAATGATGAAGTTTTTTATGTCAAACTAATAACCAAAGGTCCAACCATTCATCTTAAAGTCCCTTCATCATCAAATACATCAAATACATCAAACACCCAAACACAAGGTCAAAACCAAATGTTGAATGCAATCCGAAATAATCAATAATGAAGAGGTCCTCCCCACCCCAAAAAAACATGCACTCAATTGGGTGAACCAGTTGAATCAGCCCTCAAATAGCTTTTGTAATCTAATTTCATCACACTACTAGGCACAAAAAATTATGAACCCTCATTGATCAAACCTTATTGGTTGAAAGAAGACGAATATTGTGAATATCACCATGCAAAATGACACAAAATAGCTAGATGTTGGACACTAAAGAATATTATTCAAGACCTCATTGAAAATGGAACCATATTGGTAGGATATTAACAAGGAAAAACAATGTTGATCATACCATATTCAAGACTCCCTTGTAATATCATGACAAAGAAAAATCCTCCAGTTCAAGGAATAATAATAATGTCAATTATGTCTCTGTCAAACATTATTACAACACTATCATACTTAATGTAAGACCCTTTGATGATTGAGTTGTCACTATTACCATAAAGAAGACAAGTTCAGAATGTGTTGTTACCACCTGCCGAACCAGGATAACTGTTCGAGGAGCTCCTTCTAATTCACAACTAAAAGATCTGTACAATCTCCTAGATCAGTTGGGAAAAACTCTTGCAAAAATTTCTATCTTGGAGATCCTTCACATATCCCCACAACACAGAGCCATCCTTTATAAACCATTGCAAGAAGCATCCATACCTGCTAACCTAGATGTCATTAAATTATAGGCCATGGTTGGATACCTAGCTATGCCACACCATGTCACCTTCTCCATGCAATAATTTTCTACACCAAAATCTAATCATAACGACCCCCTATACCTCATAGTGTGTGTTAATAAACACAAGATCAAATGAGTCAAATTAAATAGTGGAGCAAGTTTGAACATTTACTCACTAAAATTGGTGAAAGCATTGGGATAATCTAAGAATTGTATAGATCGAACCGAGAAAATTTTGATCAAACTTATGATGATGTTGAGCATTCGTTCCAAGGCATAACTTCGCTTCTTGTAAGAGTTGTCCCAACAATACAAGACATAATATTTCATGTATTGGATTTGGATTTGCACTACAATCTTCTCCTTGGACACCCATGGATTCATTCCATGAGGGATATCCCATCCACCTACCATCAATGCCTCAAATTCTCATACAATGGCATGGAAATTACTATTCGAGGTGACCCTCATCCTTTCCAATATTTTTAAAACCTAAAAGGAAATCTTGAACATCAAGTGCCCATCAATTGAGAAGCCTCATCTTCCACTTCATCCACCACTCCATCTCACTAAGTTGTATTGATCCATATACCCTTTTCAAATCATCCATCCCATTCACTACACCTTCCACACCAAATGTATAGATTCAAGGTAAAGGATGCAAAAAATACAACATGAAGAGTCTCTTTTTCATTAGAAAATTACCTTAATCACCAAAGTATTATGGAAAACCACATCCCATGCATCCCAAGGTCATCATTTATAATCCCCCTACCACCTTCACTAAATGGGGGGAACTAGCCAAATAATATTTAGATGAACACATCCTCACATGGTTATACAGAGAAGAAGACATTGAAACTAAGCAATTGCTAGTTGAGTAGTATCCAAAAGGGTTCCAAATAATGAAAAAACAAAGATATGATGGGCATAGTGATATTTTCTTAAACAAAAAAGGAATTTTGGAACCCTTACAACCTCCCAAATTAATAGAGAATTGAGGGTTGGGGTTTGTACTAGTAAAAGTGACTATCAGAGGTATTGGGTTACCCTCAAGTGAGACTATTAATGCTTGAAATGAAATTGATACATTTGAAGATTCTTATAATGACTTTGATTCTAATGACTGGGAATGGGATCTGGAATCTAGTATATCCATTAGCAATCATTGCAAGTTGAAGAAATATTCAAAGAACCTAGTGAACCTACCTTCGAGGAAATATTTAACCAAATGTTTAAAGTTGGTCACTCACCTAGTCCTTGTCCAAAAGTCCCTTTGAAAAGAGAAGAGTCGATCAAACACTTCTAGTAAACAATTGATTCTACCTCTATGGAACCCGATGACTCCACCTACATCTTTACCCTATCTTCCTAAACCATGATCCTTGACAATACTGATGATGGTTTACCCCTTTTCTACCTACAACTCATAGATTGGGATCAATAAGAACCACCAAGTTTGGACACTTTCGTGAATGAAAAAGCCATTGCTAAGTTCATGGGACTTCGTGAATGAATAAAAAGTCGGGATCATAAGGCTGGATTTTCCATAAAACATAATTATACAACATACTTTGGTGGGGCTATCCTTTCCTCTAGTCGCAAAAGTGAAAATTAAAAAAGTAAAAATAAAAATAATAGGCCTTCAGGTGAAAACTGAAAGGTTCCTGTTGACCATGAAAAAGTAAAAATATAGGATATATGTATCTGAAGGAGAAAACCTCTCTGAGGTGCTCAAGGATGGAGGACTGGATAGTCTCCCTATAGACTGAGAGAGATCATCATTTCTTATATAATAAATAGAAGTGAACAATTGTACACAAGATAATTCTAGAATCATAGAGTTGGTAGCATCGTTGACCATTAAGGAAAATTTTGAGTTTATAGCATTCTTTTTAGAAAGACAAGTTAATTTTGCATTGTCATATGTTGATATGCCTGGATTAGATCCTGAACATATTTTGCATCACTTGCCACTATTACTAAATGCTAAGCCATATAAACAGAAGTTGAGAAAAATGCACCCATAGATTATGCTATTGGTCAAGGTGGAACTAAAGAAACTCCTAGACGTTGGATTCATATGCTCAATTGATTATGCGGATTGGATATCAAATCTTGTTCCTGTCACAAAACCAAATGATCAAATCAAAGTATGTACATATTTCAAAGATTTCAACAAATCTTGTCCCAAAGATGATTTTCCTTTACTAAACATTGACATCATAGTAGACCTTACTATAGGATATGAAATGCTATCACTTATGGATGGATTCTTGGGTTATAATTAGATAAGAATTTCTCCTAAAGATCAATTGAAGATAACTTTCACATGCGCTTGGGGAACTTTTTGTTGGAATTTCATGCCATTTCAGCTTAAAAATACTAGAGCTACATATCAGAGAATCATGACTACTATTTTTCATGATTATATGCACGTACTCATGGAAGACTATGTTGATAACCTCTCAAAATATTTGGAATGAAGTGGTCACCTAGTAGTCTTGGAAAATATCTTCAACTAAATTGAAAAGTACCAACTTAGGCTAAATCCAAAGAAATATGTTTTTGGGGTCCAATCAGGCAAACTCTTAGGATATATTGTCTTTCGCAGAGGAATAGAAGTTGAGCCTGCCAAAGTAAGAGCTATCTTGGACATGCCACCACCAACCAACATCAATCATTTGAGAACATTACAAGGAAGACTACAATCAATCTATAGGTTCATTGCTCAACTAGCAGACAAGATCCATCCATTTCAACATTTGTTACAAAAAGAAATTCCCTTTAATTAGACAAAGAAATGTCATGAAGCATTTGATCACATCAAGAATCATTTATTAAATCCACTAGTTCTAATTCCTTCGATTGATGGAAGACATTTGATATTGTATGTGATGAGAAGTACATCCTCACTAGGGGCATTCTTAGCACAAAATTATAATGAGGGAAAGGAATGAGCAATTTATTATATCAGTCACACCCTAGTTGGATATGAATTGAACTATAGCCCTATTTAATGAGCATGTCTAGAAATTGTATTTGCAGCCTAGAAATTGAGACATTATATACTAAATCACAAGAAAAAATTGATTGCCAAGATTGATCCTCTAAAATATCTTCTTAGAAAAGTAGCTCTGACAGTAAGATTGGCTAAGTGGGTTATGATCCTAAGTGAGTATGGCATTAAGCATGTTGACAAAAAAATACAAAGGGACAAGTGATAGCCGACCAACTCATAGATATACCAATAAAGGTAGATCATCCTTTGATATCTGATTTAACAGATGAATCAATATTTTTCATAGAGACACTGAAAACATGGAAACTATACTTTAATTGATCCTACAAAAGTCATGGTTTAGGAGCCGGTATTCTATTCATCACACCTCAAAGAGATTTTATTCCCAAGTTATTTTGAATAGTGTTTCCATGCACTAACAACATAGCTAAGTATGAAGCATTATTGACAAGACACAAAATTACAATAAAATGGTAAATCAAGCATCTTTAATTCTATGGTGATTCCTAGTTAGTGATCAAGTAATTTAATGATGATTATGACACCAAGGATGATAAATTGATTCCCTACAAGCACATGGTTGATAGTTTTATACTATACTTTGATAATATTACCTTTGAACACTAATAGATACCGAGAATCTATAACAAAGAAGCTAATGTAATGGCTACAATTAGATCTCTCCTGGATATTCCTAACAATGCATCGTAATATGAATTATTTGTAGAACAACTTTTCATCCCTATGTTCAATGTCCCTGAAACCAAACTTGTCTGTGAACTTGTTTCTCTTGAATCTCCTTGGTACAAAGAAATTTATAGTTACTTTCATGAACAAATTATCCCTCCAAGCTTGTCCCTCAACCAACACAAAACCTTTATCTGACAAGCATCCAAATTTTCCATCATCAAAGATACCCTTCACCACTACAACCTAGAAATTACCCTCTTCTGATGTTTCAACTCAAATAAAGCACAAAAAAAATTACAAGAGTTACATCATAGTATATATGGAGCTCACTCTGCTAGTCCAACTCTAGCTAAAATGCTCATGAGGATGAGAAATTATTTTCCTACAATAGAATGCGATGCCTATCACTTTGTGAAGAAATGTCACTAGTGTTAGATTCATGAAGATCTTATACGTGTGTCAACTCAGGAACTACAACCACTTACGCCACCATGGCCATTCTCTTAATGGGGACTCTACCTCATAGGAAAGATCCATCCCACCTCTGCAAATGAACATAAGTTTATCCTTTTTGATATTGAATACTTTACAAAATGGATTGAAGTCATCCGGATGACCTACATTACTAGAAAGAAGATAGCCAAGTTCATCCTAAATTACATCATATGTTGCTATGGTATCTTGCAATCCATCATTATAGATAACGGTCGCCCTTTTAAGAATTAGTATTCCCATGAACTTTGTGAAAAAGTCCATATCCAATACCATTTTTCTACCCCTTATTAACCACAAGGTAATGGTCACTTGGCTAAGGCATCTAATAAGACCATCCTAAAAATATTTAAGAAAATTTCCAATGACGTTGGCTCTAACTAGCACCTCCAACTCAATACTTCTTTATAGGGCTATCATACCAATGTTTTCACTCCTACAAGAGCCATATGATACTTCCTATAGATGTCAAGTTACCATCCCTATGAGTCTCTATGCAAGGATTGATTGATCAAGAAGAATATCATGTATCCCATCTACATGAGCTCGAGTTATTGCATGAAAATAGACAAAAAAGCTTTGAAAAATCTACAAGCATATTAGAACCACCTTCGATGTAGCTACAATAAGAAATTTTGACATAGAAGCTTTGAAATTGGTGACTTAGTCTTGAAAGAAAATGCAAAGAATCAAGTTGAATGAGAAAATCTTGGAAATTTTGAACCTAATTGGTTGGGACATTATATCATCATAGTAACATATGGATCTGGTGCTTATCATATCTCTACTCCTGAAGGAAAATCATTTCCCAAACCTATCAATAGCAAGCACGTACACAAGTACTACACCTAACTCTCGAAGTATCCCTTTATAAAGTCAAAAATACAAAAAAAATATAAAAAATATAGTCACCCTGATGAAAACCTGGAAAACAAGCATCTTGGTGACAACAAAAAGATTTAAAACAAAAAAAAATAGAAAAAAATAGTAAAGAGAAATAATTCATCCAATAGTGAAAAACACTTCAGTGGTGCTTTGGATAAGTACCATGGTGAAAACCTAGCAAATAGGCACCATGTGTATTCAGTCTATTCCCCTCCATCTACTATCACTCCACTTGGTTTTTTTCCCATCTCTCATCCCTTGCACATGTCACCCATCCCAAAATAAATCTTTTTCATCCTCCTTATGGCCTCAAAACCGCCGATATTTAGCATCCTTCACTATCATCACCATCCTTTTCATCCATCGATTCCCTCACACATAATAAGCTGGTCCTACACTTGACTAGGGGCAATTCCTCAAATTTTGTCTTCATGGGATCCTACACATGGTATTGGCCTTTTAAGACATCAACATCCAAGAAAATCATAAAACTTCAAAAATCCAAAAAAAAATCATAAAACATCAAAATCCAAAGACATCAGAAAACTTCAAAACTTCCAAAAATAACCAAAGTAAGAGTCCAGGTTTGAGTAGGTTTGTGATTGGTAGGATTGAACTACATTGTCTCTGCTCATTTTCTACATAGGAAAGGCTCATCTTAAATGTTCCTCTGATACATTAAGTCAGTCCTTTTAGGTTCATCCCAGATAAAATCATGACTTAGTCTTTTGTCAAAATAATACAAAGTCAAGTCATGTCGAACTACGAGGTCTCTATGTGTATAACATAGGAAAGGCCACCTAGGTCAGTCCTTTAGGGTTTGTTGAGTCCAGTCTTTTTCTTGGTCCACAAGCAATCATCATTTAAATTAAACCATGAATCGACATGCAAACATAACCAACAAATCTATCATATCTATATGAGTAAATTCTTATCATCAATCAACTGATCTATTCATTGATCTTGTTCTAGAATGGGGAATTATGTCATTTGTCTCATTCAATCCTATCTCATCTTTTATCAAGATGTTTCCTTCCTGAGATTAGACTTTTTCTTTGGTCGATTTGGTCATTCACCTTAAGCAAGATATATCTTTCTTGTAGTTAGGTGCTTTATCAACAATGGTCACTCTGTCAACTTTATTAGATGTGTCCCTTGCCTCTAATAGGATATGTCTTTCCCAAAAATAGACATCATCACATCAATTGGTCATATCAATCACACTCTATCAATTCAATCAATCTTGTCATCTTGGTCAATTAATCTTTCCCTAATCATGATGTTTCCTTCCTGAAACTAGACACAATCAATCAAATCAACTAGTCAACCTTCATCAACTTATCATTCAATCCTTGTTAACAAATATATCAAATTCGGTCATCTTGGTCAACCTAATCAATCATATGAAATAATCTTATCAATATCATTGGAAAACACAGTCTCTCTGGAAAAAAAATTGTTGGTCTGGATTTGTCTTATGTTGTTGATTGGTTCTTGGTCATGATACTAGTTACCTTGAGGATGTCCAAAAGAATTTAGAGGAACGATGATAGACCATGACCTATTTTCTTTGCTTGCTATCTTTGGTTTGTCTCGACAAGAAGACTCAGATGATTGGGTCCTTAGTATGATCTTGGGAATTCCTTTTCTTTTGGTTTTATTTTTTATTGTTTGTCTCTCACAAATGGTCACCATGCACACCTTGTTCTATGTCATACTATGGTTTTTGTGTTCCATTTGTGTTAATTTTGGCACCCAATGATGATAAATATAAAAGCATGAAATTTGGTCCATATAACATTCCATCTACTTTGTCCTTTTTCCTTTCTTGCACTAACATCCATGTCTTTCACGCTAACATTTTTTCTATCTAAATCTTCACAGAGTCCTATGACACAAAAAAAATTCTTGCATACATAATCATGTTACAAAGCATCATAGAAAACATTTTCATCATAGGAAAAATTATGATATTAAGTCACATTTATTTGCATAAGAAAACACAAAAACATAGAAATCATCCATTTAGAATTAACATTATATGACATTGCATTGTACATTGCATCATAGTTCATTTCTATCCATCATATTACATAGCATTACATTCTACATCACATTGCATTACATTTCATATGCATTGCATCATTTTAATAACATCGTGTTATACATTATAACATGGCATATCATACTACCATCACATCTTGCATTCATATTAAACATTTTCAACCATCACATTTTGCATTCACATAATCATTTCATTACATTAAGTCATTTATATTACATCAATTAGTCATACATGTCATAATGGTATAAACATTCATAATCATAAATGCATCACATCACCATATCACATTGCATTCATTTAATTAGGTCATCCATACTGTATTTATCATCCATACATATAATAAGTGGCATAAAAATTCATAACATAATCATAAAAGCATAAAGCATATTAAACCATCACATCATCTAATAAAGTGTGTTAATATAAATCATAACCACAACATGAACATCCATAGCATAATATCATCATAAACATAAATCATAATCATATAACACTGCATATCATAAACTGCCACCAAAAATCATATCATATAATCACTCAAAAAAATAAATGTCATGGGTATAATGTCAAGATTTGTCATGTCCAAGAAAAATGGACCTTGTATGCTCAATAATAAAAAATGTAAGTGTCCATATAACATGATAAATAAAAATAGGCCCTAGCATGAACTACCTCGTTCTCCTATCCTTGGGGCATCCCTATCCTCCTTGCACACTGACTCTTTGTCCCTGTGCTTTGTGGTAGATAGCCTATCACAGGTGGTGGCTAGTCTGGAATCTGAATTCTCACCCTCGGACCTGCTCTGAGAATTTTTTTTGTGCATCTTGTTGTGAGTCATGCCCCGTGAATTACTATAAATCTCTAAAAATGTGGGCTCCCTCCTCTTCGGAGGTACCACTCTCGTAGAGATCCCTGTAATACTGCATGGCCCTGCTAGCCTAGGCATACTCATGAGCAACATCAAATCAATCATGTGTTTATCTTTTTACTTCTGATTGATAATAGCTAGGCCCCTCTCAATCTACATAGTGTCCCTCTTGGCCTTAAGACCATCCATCTCTACTATGATAGTCCTCAGCTCTACCTCTAAGGCATGTGCCTAAGCCTGCAACATTGCTATCCTCTACTCTGTAGATCCATCCTCCCCTTCACCCCCCACCTCGTCTGGCTCCCCATACATCCCCATGATGATCCTCTCATAGAGGACCCTCTATAGGTTCATCACGTCCTCCTCTCTCCTGTTGCATCAACCTCCATTGACGGGTATGTGCAGGATCATGATGGGCCAAAAAGTGGCAATATGATGGGTATATATAGGGTATGTGGTTGATGACTTTTTTTAAATCCAAATTTGATGAAATGAAAAGGTTTTTTAAAGGAGATTCTTAGCTTTCCAATACTATAAATTATTCTTTATTTTGAATTTAATGAATAACTATTATTTATTTTCTATTTACATTATGACTAAAGTATTGATTGATAGGTTGATTGAAAAAAATCTATAACTTTCAAACGGTATCACATTTTTTAAATCTGAAACATGTGTAACATTTTATGCTTTGCATACTATAGGATTAAAAAAAGAAAATTTGAATTTCATTAATTTTTGACCAAGTTAAGGTGGTCAGACATATAATTTTTTATATTTTTTAAAAGTTGTAATAAAAAATTCATAATTAATTATTTACTTGGAAAAAAATTACAAAAAAATATGCATCACATCAGGACATGAGTCCCCTACCTATATCTAAAATATTATAAAATAATATTATCATTTTATTGTGGTTAGGGTGGTCAGACAAATACCTACTTCTTATTTTTTCCTTGAAATTTAAGTACTACTACATTGAAATTTCAAATTTTCACCAAATAGATTTTCTTTTGTTTTAAAATCAAACCTAGTAGTTTAGAAACTACATTCAATTTTCTACAGATTCTATTATTACACATTATTGAAATAATATAGATAACTTATTCAATTTTTTATGTCAAGTTGTCTAACTATGATTTTTCTAAATTTTTTGCCACTTAAGGGCCTATTTTTTCCATGATGATACTATACATGCCCTGAATTTACCTTTGGTTGTGTTATCTCTAGAGTGGGAATCACTACAAGATGCTCTATCTCTCCTATACTGCCACCTACACTACTACCCTCACCTCGGGCTAGTCCTCCTCCCTGACCAGTGGTAGTTGTCTCGCCACCCATCATCCTCCATCCCTCCTCCTCTTGTTTGTTCTCCACCCTGACCTTCTTGCTCATCTCCCCCATCATCTCCCCATCCTCCTTGATCCCCACATCCACCATCTCCTCTCCCACCTCCCCTCTGACACCTATCACCTCTCCGGCCTCTTGAGCTCGTTCCTCGGTGCTCTACTAACACTGGCTACTATGGATCATTTAGTGGTACTAGTCTGTGAATCAACTACCATGCATCATACTCTAGTGTAGCACCTACATGAACATAACTGCCTCTCCACTCCCAATCTAATGAATATAGGGCATCAATCTCTTGTTGGGCTATAGTAACAACAATCTGAGGTCCCCATGGTTGAACCTCTTGGGAGGATTGTGCAAACTTTGTAGTGCCAATTGGAACACCCTATCTCTCCCTAAACTCCCTTCAAATCCTCTATGGGAGATACATCTCAATGATATGATGACTCTACACTGTGTGCTTGATAACATACTTAGGTTGTTGACACCATGGCAAGTGATCATCCTCTTTGACCCCTAAAATAACATGCTCTATATAGTCTCCAAAAAAAAATGACCAATGTATCAAATCTTTTCCTCCAGTAACCAACATCCCCCACGTGTGCCTGTGTAAGGGTCCCTTGATACATATATTCATGAATATGGAGCACTAGCTCCCAACTGTCATACCACCAAAGGTTGGAACACTACTATGTGCTCCCAGGCCCATACTGTCAGCAATGTGACACCATAACTTAGAATTTTCCCTCCCTTGTAAGCAATATCATGGAGCTAGAAGTAAAGCATAGACAATAGGCATGATACCCATGCGTGCATTGTATGAAACTAAACCATCGACTCGAGCATCTCTCACCATCCTACTAGGAAACTATGAACCTCGCAATCAAGAATCATCACCCTTGATATCAATGCATATAGGGCACAATCATGTATGTGATGTCTCTCTACAAGGACCTTGCATTTGATCTTGTACCCCTATATCCAAAGCTCTACATCATCATCTCAATAATAATATTAATACAATGGCTATAATCCTCGTGTGGGGTAATAGCATACCTACTCACCTCAAATTAGTAATCTTGGGATCCTATATACATCCTCAAGGATGGTTGTCACCTCCCCCATTGGCAAGTGAAAACTACTAGTCTCAGAGTGCCATTGCTCTACCAATTCTATTAGCATGCTCCTATTTTCCCTAATAATGGGAATATAGGTGACATAAAACAACCCAAGGTCTAGCAATTTCTATCTCTCCTCATCACCCAACTAGTCCCACAATCGAAAGACATTTGGTCTTGACTTTCAAAAATAGATAGGCGGTAGTCACTCCTGAAATCATTAAGCAAACTATCATGTCAATTTAAGACCTTCAGTTGACCTATTGGACCTAAGTTGACCAAGTCAAAATATCCTAATCTAGGGCAACTTTTTAACCAGGAAATTACGCTACTATTTTTTCAAATGTGTCACACACATTTTCAATCGGCTCTCAACTGTAATTGTGTTACTCACCTCTAAAATGTGTCATATCGTACAACACTTGCATCACATCATTTCGATTATGCCATTCTCAGTTGCACATGTGACACAAAAATTCAATTGTGTCACATAATTTTATGAGTCAGAATGCAAACATCCCTTCCCTAACCCTAAATCAATTGTGTCACAGTGAGACAATTACGGCGAATTTCTTCTCATCTGCATTGAATGTGCACATAAGTGTGTCACACAATTTTGTGACATAATTTCCTGCTAAAATATTTCCCTATATAAATGCACAAAAAATGAAAAATTTAAAAGGTGGGTTAGTAGTACTTACCAAGGCAGGCAATCGCTCAATATGATGATATCTTTGGATGCAATATACGTGGTGGGTGACCTTTGGAATAGGTGACATCTTCATAGAAAAATCACTCAGAGCTCCAAGAATTTCTAAATTGGGAATGCACAAATGACCCTTTTTCTCACTCAACTTTTTATTTATAGGTTCAAAATTAAGGCTTATGCCTACACTATCTATGAGAGGAGCCTATTGATGAATTTGATCTTGACTTT
Source organism: Sequoia sempervirens (assembly GCA_007258455.2). Taxonomy (NCBI): domain Eukaryota; kingdom Viridiplantae; phylum Streptophyta; class Pinopsida; order Cupressales; family Cupressaceae; genus Sequoia; species Sequoia sempervirens. Next base: position 136,432 of record VDFB02303260.1, read on the forward strand.
GACCCCTTACGGACCTCCAAAATCAATTATGTCTTCACCATTGGATTACTGGCATCAGAATATCTTATCGAGACAATTTCCAAATATTTTGAACATTTATAAAAAAATTGAGGGGGCATGCCTATACCCTACTTTCACTGAGGCATCTTTTGACTAAATTTATTTGACACAACATGATGAATTGTATTATGTCAAAGAGCAGTGAAATGTAGAAACTGAAAAATGTCTTAGTCTGTGAGCATCATTTTTTCTTGGTCTTCATCTCCACATGATTAAATAATTTTAATTATTGAATTATCCTTGATCACATTCTTTTATTAATTAAATTATTTCTAATTATTTAGTTAATTCACTTCTTAACCTTATTTTTTCTCAATCAATTAAATAAATTATTATTTATTTAATTATTTATTTATCACCTTTGGTCTATATTTGAATAATTAAAATTAACTATTTAACTATTCACTTATCCTTAATCACTGTAATAGTTAAATAATTGTTGAAGTTATTTAATTATCTCATGGAATTCGTTTAGTCCATTAAATAGTTAACTTGAATTAATTATTTAATGCCTTCTCCCATTTTCTCCCATTTAATTAAAATTATTTTATAAATTGTTTTAATTAAATGCCCACTTGCATTTTTCCCTCAAATAAATAATTTGAAAATTTTGTTTGTGCCTCCACTTGTCTAGAGATTCCTTTCTCATGAATTAAATGATTTCCAATTTTTAATTTGACCATTATCCCTCCACTCTCCCATCTTTGAATCTCTATCAATGATCACCTTTGGTCTCTTTTCAATCTTCATCATCTATTTTGTAACCTCCATCTCATGAATCCTAATCCATTGATCTTGGAATCTTTTTGGAAGCTTAATCGCATCTGTCCATTTGAATGGCTGGCTACAAAAGAAGCATTCCTCATTTTTTTCCTTCATAGCCACTTATCTCCAACTTGCTTCCTTCCCTCTTTCATACTTGCAACAAACAAACATTCTCACAATGCTCTCTCCTAGCTTCACCACTTCACTCTTCACCACTCTTCACCCGTAGGTCCTAGTGCATACTCTACACTCACAAGATCTTTTGGCTCTGATACCATCTAATTCAAGGAAAGAACCAACACTCCAAAAAAAGTTCTTCTAAAATAAAAGTGATGAAAAATTGCATCCCCATAAAGCAAATTCATGGAGCTCTGGAATTGCACTCAAAAACTCATGACATGCCCTCTTTTCAAGATTATTTGAACCATCTATTGAATGCCTTTCCTACTAAAAATTTGGATAATAAAAAACCCCATATTCATTACAAGAATGTAAGTAGATTATAAATTTTCCCAATAATACTCCTCAAATTCATAGCTGAAAACCAAAAAAACCCATAAAATTTTGCCATTATAAAAAAGTTGTCAATGTAGCCCAAATCACTTAGCCAAGAAAATAATGGTTTAACTCATCAATTTAACTATAGAGATTCCATTCAAAACAAATAAATATCACACATGGCTACAAACTTTGAAAAATAATTCAAATTTCATATTTAAACTTGTATTATCTACAAAAAAAAAACAAGCTACATGAAACAAGCTATTCACCACCCAAAGTCTACTACAGGCAAGATTGATCACATAACAGCTACAAGTTTGATCCAAAAAGCTTCATATGCAACTGCAAGAAACAACCAATGTATCTCTAAATCACTTGTTCTCCATCTTGGACACTAAAGCAAGGTATCTCTAGTTTTTCCTTCATTTCCCTATCGTTTTCTTTTCCTTCCTTCCTCTCTTTCCAAACCTAGGCATTCAAAATTCCTTTAAAATCTAGCCATTTTTACTCTCCTTCTATTTTTTTGGGCATCCTATTTCTCCATAACTTACCTCTTCATTGCCTAGTAAGATAATTCAAATTCTTTGCTAAAATTTCCTTTTTATTATCTCACTCCACTACTCCCACTTCCACTCATCTAGATTCTCCTCCTTTAATTGATGCAAAATTTTAATTTGAGGAGTTACAAGATGCCAAATATGGCCTCCTCCATCACGGGCATGGGACTTAGTAAAATAATTAAAAATTTTAAATAATGTTAATTTCTAACTCCAACACCTTCACTTTCAATTTTAATTATTTAACCTTACAAAATGGCTTAATGATGAAAGAGCAAAAGAATAAAATAATTAATCATTTGAAATATCATACCTATAAGACACCACAACCTCAAAAATGGAAATATAAAGCAAAAAAATTAAGGTGTGTAGGATTGCACATGCACCTAATGCTCCTAGGTCATCAGTCATTTTAAATAAAAACTCTCTCAATGAATGTGGTATGATGCAAGACAAGACAGTAAAGGAAAAACCAAAGTATGCCAAAAAAAAAAAAAACTCAAAATCCTACAACACATGTACGAAAATGGTTACTTATTTTAATTTTATTCTAGGCTATAATTGTCTAACCACTTTGTTTTGTGTAATAAAAAATATTATATATATATATATATATATATATATATATATATATATATATATATATTAAGAATGTTTAAAAATAGATATATTTAAAATATTTATGTTTATTTTATTTATAAATATTTTATTTATTATATGTATAGACAAATGATTTATTTTAGTTCAATTTGTGAAAAAAATGGACATGATTTCAATAATTAATTTTAATTTATAATTAAAAATTATTTTGTTCTATCTTTATTGTTTACATTATTTTTAGTTGAAGAGTTATTTTATTTTGTACATATTTCTTATTTTGATAATTCTTTTATTTTTACTTTTAAATTAATTAATTTATGACATCTATTTTAATTATTTATAACTATAATTTTACATGTAAAATATATATAAAAGCTTTAACTAATTTTCCTTCTTTTTTTCACATCATAATGTAAAATGCTTCTATAAATTATACCTATCACACTATAAGCTCAATCATATATAAAAAATGTATCATTTAAGAAAAAAATATTATATGCTATAAATTTTGTTCTCAATCCTATTTTCTAACCACTTATTGTAAGCATGACCTAACTTGACCATAAAATAAAGCACTTAGTAAATAAGTCACAATATTATAGATTGAAAAATTTTGTATTGTTTGAATGTTCAACATATTGTACTTACTGTAAGCATGACATAATTATGAATTAAAATAAAACACTTTGGAAAACTTTTCATTACTCAAAGTGTTCAAGATATTGCACTTATTATAAGCATGACCTAATTTGATCTTAAAATAAAGCATTGAGTAAAAAATTCAAAGTAATATAATTTGGAAAACTCCACATTACTTGAATGTTCAACACATTACACTTATTGTTAGCATGACCTAATTTAGTCTTAAAATAAGAAATTCAATAAAGAAATCACAACAGTACAGTTTGAAAAAAATGTATTACTTAATGTTCAATATATTACTCTTATCAATAGAATGACTTAATTCAACCTTAAAATAAAACACTCAATAAAACAATCACTACACTATAATCAATCACAACAATATAATTTGAAAAACTTCACATTACTAAAATATTTTCAGCCTAACTTGACCTATATTCAATCTTGAATAAAACACCCAATTAAAAAATCACAAAGAATATAATTTCAAAAACTTTGCGTTACTTAATGTTAAGCATATCGTATAAACTAGAGAGAAATCTTCTCCGAAAAGCTCGTCCGAGATTAGATATATCGCGAAAGACCAAGTCCAGGTCTTAAAATTCTGAAAAGCATGATAAAAATGGTTTTGAAGGTGTCATGGGACTATCCACAGTACCAAAAGCAAAAGGATTATTGTCTTAACGAGATTTTGACATCCTCATGTCGGTCCAGATATTGAACATAATAGGAGGTTGACATGCTGCTCCTGCATGAGGCTCACTTTCTGTATCCTCATTCACTTTCTCATGACCAGCTTTCACAAGAGCCGAGGACTCCCCGGGAGAGTAGAATGTAGAAGTACTCAAAGACAGCATGCTTTCAAAAGCTGGTGGTGCCTTTCAAACAACTGATCCTTTTTTAATATAACTGAATGGAGCTGCGGGAGAAGTGCATGATGCAATTGTTTTCCCAGTGTAGGTGCACTATTGTCTGTGCAGGAAGATGTGTTCCCAGTGTTTCCCTCGTTTTGTACTTCTTCGATATTAAACCTCTTTGATCTTCCACTTATGGGCAGTGTGCTGCTCATAATGTCTTTCACATCATATCGATTTGTTTCAAAGTTCGTAATGGCACTTTCTCCTCTGAATTTAATGGAGGCAATGTCATAAGCTTCGGCAGCCTCTTCCTCTGTGTCTGTGAGTTCAAACAAGAATCATTAGCCTTTTCATCTGGTTTTATTATTGGATGCATTTATAATGAAACAACAGCTCAATGTGTTGCATAAACATTTTACTACAAACTGAGAGAGATGTGCTCACTGAATGTTCCCAGATACAAATCCTTGTTCCCTGCAACTCTCCCAATCCTAGCCTGCCACCTTCCATCATTATGATGTCTGCCAAGTCATATGAAGGATTTGTAGAGCTACGTTAGGTCAATTCTGGCATTTATATTAATCAGCTTATCAGTGAAAAATTAATTTCACCTTTCCATATCAATGTTTAAGATAATATTAAAAGTTCATCCAGGTAAACTATTCAATCCAAACCGTGTCACTCCGCGGTAGATTGATGACCCCCTTGAAAAGCCAATGCTAGTCCTGCAAAATTGATTGGGGCTTGAGAAAAAAACACATTTACAATCAATAATTGTACACAATCAAATAATAATTATAATGAATTGAAAAAATTATTTATCGCTTATAAATCGAAAAAATCACTAATAATCAAACAGTATGATAAATCCATATGAAGCGGTTTGTGACCTATAACATAGTTTGTTCCAAATTGAAGTAATCTTCGGGATATACAGCCCTATACAAATCTGCATAGATGGTAGGAAACCCAATTACCTCCTTATAAATTGAACACATGCTTGCTTTGACAGGTTCTTCATACTTTTGAACTGCCTCGCATAGTTTTTAATCTGCATTTGATACAGGAAAGCCAAATGTTATATAAAAATAACATGCTGAATATTTTATGACGGAATTTAGAATGACGACCGAAGGTATTTTATGAGAGATGGTAGAATATCAGCTAACAGAAAAACTCTTAGAAAATCATACCGGAAAGTTTGTTAGAGTTAATGGACCCCAAAACTTGATAGCTGCCAGATCATAAGCTCTGGCTGCTTTCTCCTCCTTATCAAAGCCGCCTACATTACATCAATGGACAGTTCAATTACAGATCTGAAACTTCACAGACACTATGAATTCAAATCACTTACTACATGTACAACAAACTAATTAAAAGTGTTGGAAATAATCCCAACTGCTAGCATTAACTCCCACGACCGTAGAATTTCAATAATGGTCTTTAGCACAAATTTTGCAAATCGTCTCACATGTGTGTGATTTCATTCTCCAACTAAATGCATTTAAACTATATTTTGCAAATTCCAAATGTAGGACAGATTTTGAATTAAGATTCAAATGTATATATTTTTAGACAAGATTTCCCAGCTAGCAATATTAAATGCTTTTACTTTTCCCTCCTTTGCTGGGCTCATTCGTAGCTTCTAGAATAAGTCATAGTTTTTGTTTATTAGATGTTAGGAGTCATTTTTGAAGTTAGTTGAGTGGAATGAAAAAAACAGAAGTGCAGAGCAAAGCAGCAAATACATTTTTCTGCAGCAGCAGTTACCAGAAGCAGCGAGTGTTGTAGCAATAGCCAAAAATAGGGGAATTTATCTGTTTTATTTTCTGAGTACAAACAGAAAGAGCAGCAGCTCTGTAATTTTATTTTTTGGTGAAAATATTGTAAGCATTGAAAAATATATAAAATATAAAATTCTATTTGGCTCATTTTTGTGTTTAAAATTTCTGCACTTCATTCTTGTTCTCTACTTTGTTCTGTTTTTGTTTGGTTTTCCTATCCTCTGCCTCTTCCTTCACATCGTATCAGAGCTGAAGGTTATTAGAGCTAAAAAAATTTCAAAAAGGATTCTCAAGAATTTAAGTTTTTTTCAGCATAAAGAGTTTACAGTCATCAATGGCAGCTCCAAGCACAAGTTTGACAAACCCACAAATTCCTCAGTTCAATGGAAAGAATTGTGAATATTGGTCTATCACAATGAAGGCATTATTCTGCTCTCAAGACATTTGGGAGCTTGTTGAAAATGGTTACCCAGAAACAACAAATGTAGGAGTATACAATGCACTTACACAAGCAGAAAAGGATTTGTTAAGGGACAACAAGTAGAAAGATTCTAAAGCTCTCTTTTATATTTTCCAAGCAATGCATGAGAGAATCTTTCCAAGGGTTTCAACAGCAACAAAATCTAAACAAGCTCGAGATATTCTGAGAACGGATAGAGGAGGTAAGTATATCTCAAATGAATTCCTAATATTTTGTAAAGATAATGGTATTCACAAACAATTCACTACAAGGTACACACCTGAACAAAATGGTGTAGCTGAAAGAAAAAATAGAACAATTATGGAAATGGCAAGGAGCATGCTAAAGGAAATTTTTTTATCAAATGAGTATTGGGCTGAAGCTGTTTCATGTGCAGTCTATATAATAAATAGATGTCAGTCTAAAGAATATGATTCTAGAAGAAGCATGGAGTGGAAGGAAACATAATGTTGCTCACATGAGAGTATTTGGATGTGTGGCATATGCACATGTCCCATATGAATTGAGAAATAAATTGGACAGTAAAGGAGAAAGATGCATATTTGTGGGATATAGTGAAGAATCAAAGGCATATAAGCTATACAATCCAATAACCAAAAAGGTAATAATTAGCAGAGATGTGCAATTTATTGAAGAGGAAGCATGGGATGGCAGCATAGAGAAAATAGTGAATGTAACAGCAAGAATACAACAAGAAGATGGAGAAGAATTAATACCAATAGGTATCCTTTCAAAAGTTACTCCTCCTACTCCCATTCAAGCACAACAAAGTGGTCCTCAAGTAACACCTTCAACAAGCACAAGGACGGCCTCACGAATTCAAGCAAATACACCTTCAAGTGGACAACAAACACCAGCAACAATAGGAACTCATAGTGCAGGCCCATCAAGTCCACATTCTACAAGTTCAAATTCAAGTGATATGTAAAATCCAACCTTGGCAAGCATGAGAAGACAAAAAATCAGAAGTTTAAGAAACATTTATGAGCAAAATGAAGGTGAGAACAAAACAGGTCTGAATTCTCTTTATGCATTATATTCACAGTTGATGATCCAATTCATTTTGAAGATGCAATTAAAGATGAAAAATGGATAAATTCAATGGATGAAGAAATAGATGCTATAGAAAATAATGAAACATGGGAGTTAGTGAGTCTTCCAAAAGGAAAAGAAGTTATAGGAGTAAAGTGGGTGTATAAAACAAAATGCAATGTAGAAGGAAGAATTGAAAGGAATAAAGCAAGATTGGTTGTCAAGGGATATAAACAATAACCAAGTAGAGATTATGATGAAACATATGCTTCTATTGCAAGAATGGAAACAGTAAGGGCAGTCTTAGCAATAGCAGCTCAACACCAATGGAAGGTATATCAAATGGACATAAAGTCAAGATTTTTAAATGGAATGTTAAAAGAGGAAGTTTATATAGAGCATCCTCCTGGATATGAGATTCAAGGACAAGAAGACAAAGTGTATAGGCTGAAAAAGGCACTCTATGGTTTGAAGCAAGCAACGTGAGCATGGTACAATAGAATTGACACATATTTCTTGAGGAATGAATTTAGAAAAAGTGATGGTGAGCCTACTCTCTACATCAAGGAAAGTGATGGTAAGATCTTAATTGTTGTCTTGTATGTAGATGACTTAATATTCACAGGGAATGATGATATCCTCATTGTTGATTTCAAAGAAACTATGAAAAATGAATTTTAAATGACTGATTTAGGGATGTTAAGATACTTCCTAGGCATAGAAGTGCAGCAAACAAAATATGGTATTTCTATTTTTCAATCAAAGTATGTAGATCAAATCTTGAAGAGGTTTAAGATGCAAAACAACAAGTCTGGTCCAACACCAACAACCATAGGTCTGAAATTAAGTAAAGATGATTGAAGCAATAATGTCAATCTGAAACTATACAAAAGCATGGTAGGAATTCTAATATATTTGACTGCAACAAGACCTAACATAATGTATGTAGTGAGTTTAATTTCAAGGTTTATGGAGACCCCAAAGGAGACACATTGGTTGGCAGCAAAAAGAATATTGAGATATGTTAATGGAACCAAAGGATATGGAATCTTATGCGGTGTAGCAAATGACTTAAAGTTTGTTGGATACATAGACAATGATTGGGTAGGAGTCATTTCATGGGCTTCCAAGAAACAACCAATTGTTTCTCTATCTACAGTTGAATCTGAGTATGTAGCAACAACGAGGGTAGCATGTCAAGCCATATGGATGAGAAGAATTTTAAAATATTTGAGGCATGAACAAGAAGGGGCAACTACGTACATCCTAAGCATTGAGACAATATGTTTGGTTATATATATTTTTTTGAATACAATGATCGTTGCAAGGAATTGCTTTCATGGGATTATGACATTGAGAATGCAATAGTTGTTTTATTGTAACTGTAATGATAACAAAATTTTATTTTTCCAGTAAATTTATTGTTCACGGGAAGTTGAATGAAATTACGAGATTAAATTTAATGCATATTATTAAGTCGTTGAGAATGATCTAATCCATAATCCTTGTCAGTGGATGCAGGATTGCCGACGCCGTGAGGGAAAGGGGAATATCATCAGGGAGAGGACATGGTTAACAATGGATCAATATTATTGTCTACCTCAAGCTGGTGTATGACAAATGTCTAAATCGTAACTTGGCCATAAGTAATTAAATTTAATTATTTATTAGATTAGCCAGTTTAAAACAAATAAATCTATAATCACCTTTAAAGGAGATTGTAAATGGTTAATAAATAATAAATCAAAATAATGGATATAATTAAATATTTTATCCTTTTGGAAATTAGCGAACCAAATTCTTGATGACTATATAAATTTTTGTAGGAGGATATTTAATATTAAATTAATAATAAGAGATACAAGATATTTGCCATCGAATTGAATATAAATGTAAGTCTTAAGTTAAAAATTAATGGAATAAATTCTGGTGTTGTCGATGGTTTTGAAGCGGACATATTCTTCCTCCATGCTTTGATTAGAAACGGCCAAGACGGGTAAGCAGGAGTCGCGTGACTCTTGCAGTCTTGGCGGAAGACTTTTAGAGCAATATAGTGGAAGCCGAAGGGGGACTTCTTCTTTTTCTCATGGCATCAACTCTGTTCTGCTTTTCTATCATTAAGAGTTCTCTCTCACCCGTCGGAAGCCATCTTTAATTTCTTTACTTACTCTCTTAAAATTCTGTGTCATATGCAACATCGTATTCGGGGAAATTTTTTTGGTTATGGTGTTCATCTCTCTCTGGCTGGGGTCTGGGATCATCATTCCACATTTTAATCAGCTGGAAGCCGTTATTTTCTTATCTCTCTTGACTTTACTTCTGACGCCCCTCAATTAACTTCCGCATTCTTGAAATCTTAGATGAATGTCGCATCCATCTGCAGCAACCCCTGTTTCATAATTCTTCCCTTTTCTCTTAAAAATCTCGACGTCACTTTTATTATGTGCTATTGGGGAAGTCGCGAAGTCATCAACTATATTATTTTAGAACTTTTGCTGGAGATTCTGAAGATATAATTTTGGGATTGCGTCTCCATCGACGGTATCTGCACAGGGCTCTTCCAGAAATCGAGTTTTGGTATATTTCCAGCCGATTCATCATCATCAGGCATGTATGGCTATCTTAGAATTCAACTTGAAGCTTGGTATAGTTACTCGATAAACAAAACTGTCTAGTTTCTATTATCTCCTTAATTAAATATGAGTCTGTTACCTTAGAATAGTAATGTCTCTGTTGAAAAGAACTTTATGTGAAATGCTAGAAAACTGTATTCTTCTCATTCCTTGGCTGGAAGTTGTTATAATCTAGTTCTCTTCTTGCCAGAATTCTGAAACCTAACTCGTGTTGGGTTGAGCTCCATTAATCTTCTTACTTTTGTTTTGAACAACTGTGGAAGGCCAAATAAATATTTTCCTTTTCATAAAATCATCAACCTTGAACTTCTGAATATATATATATATATATATATAAATTCTTTGTTAAGATCCAACCTCGAATTAAGAGAGAAATGGATACAACTTGTCATGGTGAGATAGACCTAGAACTGGGACTAACTTGAGTAGAGAAAGTTAAAATGTTTCTCCCTTGAAGAATGAAAGAATTTTACTTATAAATGACTGAAAGGAAATTTGGGTCTGAGATTTTAAAACTTCTTCCTTTCTCTATAATCTTGAAAGAACTATGTCGTTTGAAATCCCTTGTTGCAAGATGAATCTTGGAAATATGAATTATCATAAATAAAGAAATAAGAATATTAAATTTTGAAATGAAACCATGTGGAGACCATTTACTTGATGAAACCCTCTTGAAGGACCAGTCCCATCTTCTTTTCTTTATGTGTTAAGTTACCAAATGGCCTTTTAAGGGGTGATTTGACATCAAGCCAGGATTCTCTTATATTCTTAATATCATTGATGTACGAGGATTTTAGAGGAAAGTTCCGAATTCCAAGTATTGTAATATAAAACACAAAATCCTTATAGTCTAGTGAGACTCCTTGATTCTCCTCATAAGTTTGAGAATAGAAGATTATTATTACTTAGATGAGAAAAGTCATGAGATGAAATTCTCTCCTAAAAGATAACTGCATAATCCTTAACAAATGTGGAATCAAACCAAGTTCTTGTAATGTTAAACCTTAAGGGTAAGACTTAACCTCGAACTAAGAGAAGATCGATAACCAAACCAGTTATGGTAAGATTAAAACTTGGTCGACGAGTTATCATACTGAGCAAGGATGCGTGCTGATGGCACAGTGATGCCACAAATAATTAATTAAAAATCCTTGGCCAAGGTAGATGCCCGTTTGGCAATGTCAGCTTCCATGGCCAGATATACTCTGATCAGGATGATTCTTCTGATAGGAGGTACCTATAGAGGAAGGATCGATCAGTAGTATAGGTTCGTGGACATCAGGCTCAGAGGTATGATGATAATTTGATCCATGTTGATTACCCTCGTGAAGGGCGGGTTCTTCAGTTGGAGAAACTCGGGAGACCAGTAGGTCTTGGTTGGGCGGTAAAGCCCATGATGATAATTCTCTTTCCCTCGGTAAAGATTTCCAAGTATGATAGTATGGAGACGATGTCAAATGTATTTCTTCCTCTCTCGTGTATCCAGGTACAGGCAATGGTAATTGAATTTCTATTTCATCTATGCCATGAATGCTATTCTTTATGTTAATGAACATTGTAAGATTCTAAGATACTTAGTGAGATAATTACTTGAATTTATTCAGTTATTATATTGTTTCATAGCTATAGTAATTAATCGTTATCTTCTGGAAGCAGATAAAAGTAATTATTATTCTTCTGCAATTTCCTGTTAGTTGTTTATAGTAATAGTTTCTTTTCCGCTGAAAATGAAATTAAAAGTTAGTTGATGAAGTGTAAAATGTAACGACATCTGAATTGAATTCTCTTTTCTGTCTTGCCGCAAATGAAACGCTAGTTGGGCAGTTATGTAGTTATTGATCTGCCATGAGTAGTTGGCCGAAAACTGTTGAACGATTCATGTGAACTGAAACTGAAACTAAAAATTAAAAAAAATAATTGCAAGTTGAGTTAGTTGGTTCAATTGGAAACCCTTGTTTTGAAAACAATTTAGCTGCAGTTCAGCTGAAAGTTAGTTATCAGTTGAAATTTTTTAACTGTAGTCTGGGAAGGCTGTTACATATGGTATCAGAGCTACCAGGTTCGACACTGAACCTCGGGGCTCATCATGCAACTCAGAAAATTGAAATCAATCTTGTGAACCTTGTAAACCTTTGCTTTGAATCTATCACAGTGAGTGGTAGTTATTTTGCATTAAAAATCTATCACAAGAAGTGATAGTTATTTTGAAACATTTTTGTATTGGATCTATCACAGGAAGTGATAGTTATTGTAAACAATTATGTGATTGAGTCTATCACAGGAAGTGAAAGCCAATCCTGTAAACAAATCTTGTATTAAGTCTATCACAAGGAGTGATAGCTTTTTTGTAACCATTGGAATAGAATCTGTCACAAGAAGTAATAATAATCTTTGTAAACAATTTTGCTCGTAACCGTTAAATGCTCTTAGAAATAATTGAGTTATCAAGTAAATAGGAAACGATTCCACCTATGTTAAGGCAAGGTATGCCTAGGGTATCAAGATTGTGATCAAAACTTAAAATATAGCTTAATTTGAGCTTGTGGACTAAAAGATTCAGAAGCAATCAACCAGGTGCAGGGGCATCTGAGTATTGGAAATCCTTAAGAAATATATATATATATATATATCAAGATAAGATGAAATCTAGTCTAACGTCTAGATTGATCGGAAAGAGCCAAGTGAAATTAAAGGATCAAGATGATAAGAAATAATAGTCAAGGACAATATGTTGTTGCATGAAAGATAGCTTGTGAAAAGGGAAAGCAGATTAGAGTTTTATTAAATTCATTTGTGCATCCAGACGAATGATTCGGTAAGTGAACAAATGTTTGTTTACTTCGTGGGAGAGGAGTTACCACAAATTGATATTATGGTGAGATCATTGATTAGATTGTTTGAGAATATCACTTTTGGTTCTCCATCAGACTGATGAATTAGGAGTTACAAAATTTGATTTGTTATGACAAGAAGTTGTTGTCATAAGCAACATGTAATTCAGATATTAAATGACAAATGTTGGACAACTTTAGAGGACAAGTTTGTTGTCTACATACATGGTCCGCAATGTTATTGGAATGATGAAATACTTGTTAGAAGTTATTGACTATGGGGTGGCATAAGTCAAGCAGAGCATACACTGTGTTCCTTAATGAGATACGCATGAACCTTTGATCAGATCTCAAAATAAATTTACAAACAATCATCGAGAAAGAACTTTGATCTCTATGGTACCTCAAGAAGTATTGGCATATATGGTACATTATAGTTATCTCATATATTTATTTTGCTAGTAGTACTCAGGAATTTCAGATGAAGTTCGTTCATCCTCTTAGCAATGACTGTGTTTAGGCCAATGGTAGTAAATTGCAGGGTGCAGGTATATTCATACAATCTTGGTCAAGCATCACTAGAGGAACACTTGGACAGGATTTCTATGGTTAGCATTACAACGAAATTTCTTTATGAACAATGCTAATGAAGATGTCAACAACATGATTAAGGTGATAGTGAGTATCAGCCAGATCATTTCTTGAAGACTAAAATTAAAAAAAAAATTTAAAAAAAAAAAAAAAATATAGAATAAAAAAAAAATGGTAAGAGTTTATTGATCAAACCCTCCTTGACCTCTTGGCACATAGGTTTATTGTTCAAGAATTCAGTTCATGAATGGTACAATGGTGATGGAGCAGTTAAGCAGACAACTTGTGTGAATGAGTAAATTTGTAAAACATTTTTGTTGATACACCAAGTTTATATGTGATTCTGATAAAAATTTGCAACTCAGACACGCTTAGTTATTGTCATCTACCTGAGAAGAGATAGAAGATCAAAGTTATGAGTTAATAGGAATGAGAGTGTTGCAGTTACAAACATGACACAAAGCTAGCTTTTCTACAAGGTTATTACAGATCTTCTTGGCAACACCTAACAATGGCATAATGACTCCGATGTCTTTAACTATAGCATTTCTGCTAGTGGTAATCTTAGTGATGGCAACATAAGGACATACAAAGTCACAGGTATATGATATTCTTTAATTGGTGGAAACTTGATACTCATGATATTTAATTGGTTTCTCAGTTTGGTTAAGCCACCGATGATCATTAAGCAGGTATCTGTAACACATGTTATGAACAGGAACATGCATACCATGGATATGAATATAATACATTGGTTTCCTCATATGTGTCACGACACAATACTTTGGTCGGCTAGTTGTACAAAGCTCAATCTTAATTGGGAAAGTTTTTTATGCTTAATTCTTACACCGGTTGATAGTGATTGCAATATTGTCTTCTCAAGAAGTGATTTATTGGCATGGAATGTGGAGAAAATGGTATAAAACTAGGAAATACTTGCTCATCGAGATTCATGAGAAAATCAATTGCGGTAATTAAGCATAAGTAAGGATGAAAGTTGGAAGGACTTATTGGTTGAAGTGTCTGTAACACAGTCTCTAACTTAATGTAAGTTTTTGGAAGGACTGACAACAATGCAGCAATCTGCTTCCTTGTTAATGACTTAGTTAAGTCATGTGATGCAGGATAAATGTTCTATAGAACTTGGCACTGTAATGGATTTTGGTAAAATCCCTTTTTTATACTGGCAAGTGATGCCATTGCTTTATTTCTTAAATTCTAAAGTAGTCTAGCTGCTGAATTTTGAAAATTGTTTATGGCCATTTGGTTAGAATTAGGTTCAGTAATGAAGATGAGCTCAACCTATTGATTTCTTGTTGAAATTAAAACTGTTATATTCAAGATTGAGTTAAGTTATTGTACAGGAGCATTGTGGATTGTTTCTCAATATTTGATGAAATGTTCATCTCTACTGTGTCCTGGATGGGCCCCTGTTGGATTTTGTAAGGAAGTAAATTGTATTAAATATACCTTGTATGATCTTAACTTGGCAAAGAAGGAAATCTTGTGTTATGATATGTCGGCGGATAGGTAGTCCAGTAAGCCCAGGTGAATAGTTTCTCCAAGTTGAGCAGGATGGTGAACATATACTCCAGACACTTAGCTAACCAGGGTTGTCTTACTTAGTAGGAGGGTGTCCTTAGTAGTGCGACAGGATTGGTTAAGTGGGGGGGGGTACACACCAGAGCTCAGATGGCAACTGAAGGGGAAAAGTTCTTCCTTTCAGTAGTGTGTCGAGTCTTGGAGGATAGTTAAATTGAAAAGAGAATTCTGATCTTTTCTTTGTACTTACATAATAATTTATTTTAATGATGCATTAAATAATGAAACTGGTATTTGGTGATGTTAACCTTTGGTGAAAATTCTCTTGGTAAACTTCTACTAAAGGTAATTGAATGCTACACTTAGGAATGGTAACCATCCTTATGGTGATTGTTATAACAACTTTTATAATTCTGTTATCAATTGGATTTCATTTGAAACATTGGACAGGAAAAGATGTCGAAATTCCTGTAAGCTAGATAAGCTAGAAGCTAGGATTAGCATTAGTCCAGGAATGTTGAAAGAAATGGTAAAACAAATCGAACCAATCAGAACAGATTGGTGGAAGCTATTAACAATTACAGAAGCTAAATAAATGCCCCTGGGAGGATTATGAAGAAATCCTCCGAAATTTCCTTATCTTTTGTTGAGCAATTGAGAACACTATATTTATGTTTATGTATATGTTTAAAAATTTAGAATAAACAATCATTGAGGACGATGATTCTTAAGGGGAGGAGTATGTCACATCCGTCGCATTGAGACAATATGTTTGGTTATATATATATATATTTTGAATACAACGATCGTTGCAAGTAATTGCTTTCATGGGATTATGACATTGAGAATGCAATAGTTGTTTTATTGTAACTGTAATGATAACAAACTTTTATTTTGCCAGTAAATTTATTGTTCACGGGAAGTTGAATGAAATTACGAGATTAAATTTAATGCATATTATTAAGTTGTTGAGAATGATCTAATCCATAATCCTTGTCAGTGGATGCAGGATTGCTGACGTCGTGAGGGAAAGGGGAATATCATCAGGGAGAGGACATGGTTAACAATGGATCAATATTATTGTCTACCTCAAGCTGGTGTATGACAAATGTCTAAATCGTAACTTGGCCATAAGTAATTAAATTTAATTATTTATTAGGTTAGCCAGTTTAAAACAAATAAATCTATAATCACCTTTAGAGGAGATTGTAAATGGTTAATAAATAATAAATCAAAATAATGGATATAATTAAATATTTTATCCTTTTGGAAATTAGCGAACCAAATTCTTGATGACTATATAAATTTTTGTAGGAGGATATTTAATATTAAATTAATAATAAGGGATACAAGATATTTGCCATCGAATTGAATATAAATGTAAGTCTTAAGTTAAAAATTAATGGAATAAATTCTGGTGTTGTCGATGGTTTTGAAGCGAACATATTCTTCCCCCATGCTTTGATTAGAAACGGCCAAGACGGGTAAGCAAGGGTCGCGTGACTCTTGCAGTCTTGGCGGAAGACTTTTAGAGCAATATAGTGGAAGTCGAAGGGGGACTTCTTCTTTTTCTCATGGCATCAACTCTGTTCTGTTTTTCTATCATTAAGAGTTCTCTCTCACCCGTCGGAAGCCATCTTTAATTTCTTTACTTACTCTCTTAAAATTCTGTGTCATATGCAACATCGTATTCGGGGAAATTTTTTTGGTTATGGTGTTCATCTCTCTCTGGCTGGGGTCTGGGATCATCATTCCACATTTTAATCAGCTGGAAGCCGTTATTTTCTTATCTCTCTTGACTTTACTTCTGACGCCCCTCAATTAACTTCCGCATTCTTGAAATCTTAGATGAATGTCGCATCCATCTGCAGCAACCCCTGTTTCATAATTCTTCCCTTTTCTCTTAAAAATCTCGACGTCACTTTTATTATGTGCTATTGGGGAAGTCGCGAAGTCATCAACTATATTATTTTAGAACTTTTGCTGGAGATTCTGAAGATATAATTTTGGGATTGCGTCTCCATCGACGGTATCTGCACAGGGCTCTTCCAGAAATCGAGTTTTGGTATATTTCCAGCCGATTCATCATCATCAGGCATGTATGGCTATCTTAGAATTCAACTTGAAGCTTGGTATAGTTACTCGATAAACAAAACTGTCTAGTTTCTATTATCTCCTTAATTAAATATGAGTCTGTTACCTTAGAATAGTAATGTCTCTGTTGAAAAGAACTTTATGTGAAATGCTAGAAAACTGTATTCTTCTCATTCCTTGGCTGGAAGTTGTTATAATCTAGTTCTCTTCTTGCCAGTATTCTGAAACCTAACTCGTGTTGGGTTGAGCTCCATTAATCTTCTTACTTTTGTTTTGAACAACTGTGGAAGGCCAAATAAATATTTTCCTTTTCATAAAATCATCAACCTTGAACTTCTGAATATATATATATATATATATATTCTTTGTTAAGATCCAACCTCGAATTAAGAGAGAAATGGATACAACTTGTCATGGTGAGATAGACCTAGAACTGGGACTAACTTGAGTAGAGAAAGTTAAAATGTTTCTCCCTTGAAGAATGAAAGAATTTACTTATAAATGACTGAAGGGAAATTTGGGTCTGAGATTTTAAAACTTCTTCCTTTCTCTATAATCTTGAAAGAACTATGTCGTTTGAAATCCCTTGTTGCAAGATGAATCTTGGAAATATGAATTATCATAAATAAAGAAATAAGAATATTAAATTTTGAAATGAAACCATGTTCTTCATTGCAATGTGGAGACCATTAACTTGATGAAACCCTCTTGAAGGACAAGTCCCATCTTCTTTTCTTTATGTGTTAAGTTACCAAATGGCCTTTTCAGGGGTGATTCGACATCAAGCCAGGATTCTCTTATATTCTTAATATCATTTGATGCACGAGGATTTTAGAGGAAAGTTCTGAATTCCAAGTATTGTAATATAAAACACAAAATCCTTATAGTCTAGTGAGACTCCTTAATTCTCCTCGTAAGTTTGAGAATAGAAGATTATTATTACTTAGATGAGAAAAGTCATGAGATGAAATTCTCTCCTAAAAGATAACTGCATAATCCTTAACAAATGTGGAATCAAACCAAGTTCTTGTAATGTTAAACCTTAAGGGTAAGACTTAACCTCGAACTAAGAGAAGATCGATAACCGAACCAGTTATGGTAAGATTAAAATTTTGGTCGGAGAATTATCATGTCGAGCAAGGATGCGTGCTGACGGCATAGTGATGCCACAAATAATTAATAGAAAAATCCTTGGCCAAGGTAGATGCCCGTTTGGCAATGTCAGCTTCCATGGCCAGATATACCCTGATCAGGATGATTCTTCTGATAGGAGGTACCTATAGAGGGAGGATCGATCAGTGGTATAGGTTCGTGGACATCAGGCTCAGAGGCATGATGATAAATTGATCCATGTTGATTACCCTCGTGAAGGGCGGGTTCTTCAGTTGAAGAAACTCGGGAGACCAGTAGGTCTTTGTTGGGCGGTAAAGCCCCTGATGATAATTCTCTTTCCCTCGGTAAAGATTTCCAAGTATGATAGTATGGAGACGATGTCAAATGTATTTCTTCCTCTCTCGTAAATCCAGGTACATGCAATGGTAATTGAATTTCTATTTCATCTATGCCATGAATGCTATTCTTTATGTTAATGAACATTGTAAGATTCTCAGATAATTAGTGAGATAGTTACTTGAATTCATTCAGCTATTATATTGTTTCATAGCTGTAGTAAATAATCATTATCTTCTGGAAGCAAATAAAAGTAATTATTATTCTTCTGCAATTTTCTGTTAGTTGTTTATAGTAATAGTTTCCTTTCTGCTGAAAATGAAATTAAAAGTTAGTTGATGAAGTGTATAATGTAACGACATCTGAATTGAATTCTCTTTTCCGTCTTGCCGCAAATGAAAACCTAGTTTGGCAGTTATTTAGTTATTGATTTGCCATGAACAATTGGCAGAAAAACTGTTGAACGAATCATGTGAGCGGAAACTGAAAATTAAAAAGATAATTGCATGTTGAGTTAGTTGGATCAATTGGAAAACCTAGTTTCGAAAACAATTTAGCTGTAGTTCAGCTGAAAGTTAGTTGTCAGTTGAAAATTTTAAACTGTAAACTGGGAAGGTTGTTACATATGGTATCAGAGCTACCAGGTTCGACACTGAACCTCGGGGCTCATCATGCAACTCAGAAAATTGAAATCGACCTTGTGAACCTTGTAAACCTTTGCTTTGAATCTATCACAGTGAGTGGTAGTTATCTTGCATTAAAAATCTATCACAGGAGGTGATAGTTACTGTAAACAATTACGTGATTGAGTCTATCATAGGAAGTGATAGCCAATCCTATAAACAAATCTTGTACTGAGCCTATCACAGCGAGTGATAGCCTTTTTGTAACCATTGGAATTGAATCTGTCTCAGGAAGAGATAATAATTTATTTTTTTTCTTGTAACCGTTAAATGCTCTTAAAAATAATTTGAGTTATCAAGTAATTATGAAATTATTCTAAGTTAAGGCAAGGTATGCCTAGGGTACCGAGATTGTGATCAAAACTTAAATAATAGCTTAATTTGAACTTGTGGACTAGAGGATTGGAAAGATCCAGAAGCAATCAACCAAGTACCAGGATATTTGAGCATCGGAAATCCTTGAAATTATATCAAGATAAGATGAAATCTGGTCTAACTTCTAGATGGTTCAGAAAGAGCCAAGTGGAATTAAAGGATCAAGATGAAAAGAAAAGCAATAGTCAAGGACAACATGTTGTTACATGAAAGATAACCTGAGAAAAGGGAAATGATTAGAGTTTTATTAAATTCATTTTTATTGCATCGGGGCAGAATGATTAAATTAAGTGAACAAATGTTTGTTTACTTCGTGGGAGAGGGGTTACACAAATTGATATATGGTGAGATCATTGATTAGATTGTTTAGAGAATATCACTTTTGGTTCTCCATCAGATGATGAATTAGGAGTTACACAAAATTTGTTGTTGATTTGTTATGACAAAGGATTACATTGTCATAAGCAACATATAGTCGGATATTAAATGACAAATGTTGGACAACTTTAGAGGACAAGTTTGTTGTCTACATGCATAGTCCATAATGGCTATTGGAATGATGAAATACTTATTTAGAGTTATTGACTATGGGGTGGCATAAGTCAAGCGAGCATACTTGTGTTCCTTAATGAGATCTGCTTGAACCTTTGATCGAGATCTCAAAGAATAAATTTACAAACAATCATGAGAGAAAGAACTTTGATCTCTATGGTACCTCAAAGAGTATTGGCATATATGGTACATTATAGTTATCTCATATATTTATTTTGCTAGTAGTACTCAGGAATTCCGGATGATTAGTTCATCCCCTCTGTAATGGCTATTGTTTGACCAATGGTAGTAAATTGCGAGTGCGGTATATTCATACAATCTTGGTCAAGCATCACTAAGAGGAACACTTGGGCGGGGATTTCTATGGTTAGCATTACAGCGAGAAATTTCTTTATGAACAATGCTAATGAGATGTCAACAACATGATTAAGGTGATGAGTGAGTGTCGGCGGTCATTTCTTGAAGACTAAAATTAAAAAAATTTAAAAATATAGAATAAAAAAAAAGTAAGAGTTTATTGTTCAAAACCCTCCTTGACCTCTTGGCACATAGGTTTATTGTTCAAAAATTTAGTTCATGAATGGTACAATGGTGATGGAGCAGTTAAGCAGACAACTTGTGTGAATTTGTAAACATTTCTGTTGATACACCAAGTTTATATGTGATTCTGATAAAATTTGCAATTCCGACACGCTTAGTTATTGTTATCTATCTGAGAAGAGATAGAAGATCCATGTTATGAGTTAATAGGAATGAGAGTGTTGCAGTTACAAACATGACACAAAGCCTGCTTTTCTGCAAGGTTATTACAGATCTTCTTGGCAACACCTGACAATGGCATAATGACTCTGATGTCTTTAACTATAGCATTTTTGCTAGTGGTAATCTTAGTGATGGCAACATAAGGACATACAAAGTCACAGGTAAATGGTATTCTTTAATTGGTGGAAACTTGATACAAATGATATTTGTTTGGTTTCTCAGTTGGTTAAGCCACCGATGATCATTAAGCAGGTATCTGTAACACATGTTATGAACAGGAACATGCGTACCATGGATATGAATATAATACATTGGTTTCCTCATATGTGTCACAACACAATACTTTGGTCGGATAGTTGTACAAAGCTCATTCTTAATTGGGAAAGCTTTTCATGCTTAATTCTTACACCGGTTGATAGTGATTGCATTATTGTCTTTTCAAGAAGTGATTTATTGGCATGGAATGCAGAGAAAATGGTATAGAACTAGGAAATGCTTGCTCACCGAGATTCGTGAGAAAATCAATTGCTGTAATTAAGCATAAGTAAGGATGAAAGTTCGAAGGACTTATTGTGTGATGCGTTTGTAACACAGTATCTAACTTAATGTAAGTTTTTGGAAGGACTGATGGCAGTGCAACAATCTACTTCCTTGTAAATGACTTAGTTAAGTCACGTGGTGTATGATAAATGTTCTCTAGAACTTGGCACTGTAATGGATTTTGGTAAAATCCCTTTTTATACTGGCAAGTGATGCCATTGCTTTATTTCCTAAATTCTAAAGTAGTCTAGCCGCGGAATTTTGAAAAAATTGTTTATGGCCATTTGGTCAGAATTGGGTTCAGTAATGAAAATGAGCTCAGCCTATTGATTCCTTGTTGAAATTAAAACTGTTATAATCAAGATTGAGTTAAGTTATCGTACAGGAGCATTGTGGGTTGTTTCTCAATATTTGATGAAATGTTCATCTCTACTGTGTCCTGGATGGGCCTCTATCGGATTTTGCAAGGAAGTAAATTGTATTAAATATACCTTGTATGATCTTAACTTGGCAAAGAAGGAAATCTTGTGTTATGATATGTCGGCGGATAGGTAGTCCAGTAAGCCCAGGTGAATAGTTTCTCCAAGTTGAGCAGGATGGTGAACATATACTCCAGCCACTTAGCTAACCAGGGTTGTCGTACTTAGTAGGAGGGTGTCCTTAGTAGTGCGATAGGATTGGTTAAGTGGGGGGGGGTACACACCAGAGCTCAGATGGCAACTGAAGGGGAAAAGTTCTTCCTTTCAGTAGTGTGTCGAGTCTTGGAGGATAGTTAAATTGAAAAGAGAATTCTGATCTTTTCTTTGTACTTACATAATAATTTATTTTAATGATGCATTAAATAATGAAACTGGTATTTGGTGATGTTAACCTTTGGTGAAAATTCTCTTGGTAAACTTCTACTAAAGGTAATTGAATGCTACACTTAGGAATGGTAACCATCCTTATGGTGATTGTTATAACAACTTTTATAATTCTGTTATCAATTGGATTTCATTTGAAACATTGGACAGGAAAAGATGTCGAAATTCCTGTAAGCTAGATAAGCTAGAAGCTAGGATTAGCATTAGTCCAGGAATGTTGAAAGTAATGGTAAAACAAATCGAACCAATCAGAACAGATTGGTGGAAGCTATTAACAATTACAGAAGCTAAATAAATGCCCCTGGGAGGATTATGAAGAAATCCTCCGAAATTTCCTTATCTTTTGTTGAGCAATTGAGAACACTATATTTATGTTTATGTATATGTTTAAAAATTTAGAATAAACAATCATTGAGGACGATGATTCTTAAGGGGAGGAGTATGTCACATCCGTCGCATTGAGACAATATGTTTGGTTATATATATATATATTTTGAATACAACGATCGTTGCAAGTAATTGCTTTCATGGGATTATGACATTGAGAATGCAATAGTTGTTTTATTGTAACTGTAATGATAACAACTTTATTTACCCGGTAAAATTTATTGTTCAGGGAAGTTGAATGAAATTACGAGATTAAATTTAATACATATTATTAAGTTATTTGAGAATGAAAGATCCTAATCCATAATCCCTTGTGGAGTGGATGCAGGGATTCTTGTCACCGTGAGGGAAGGGGAATATCATGGGGGAGAGGACATGGTTAACAATGGATCAATATTATTGTCTACCTCAAGCTGGTGTATGACAAATGTCTAATCGTAACTTGGCCATAAGTAATTAAATTTAATTATTTATTAGATTAGCCAGTTTAAAACAAATAAATCTATAATCACCTTTAAAGGAGATTGTAAATGGTTAATAAATAATAAATCAAAATAATGGATATAATTAAATATTTTATCCTTTTGGAAATTAGCGAACCAAATTCTTGATGACTATATATATTTTTGTAGGAGGATATTTAATATTAAATTAATAATAAGAGATACAAGATATTTGCCATCGAATTGAATAAAATGTAAGTCTTAAAGAGTTAAAGTGTGGAATAAATTAGAATTGTTATGCGATGGTTTTGAAATGAACATATTCTTCCCATGCTTTGATTAAGCTTGGCCAAGAATACGGGTAAAGCAAAGTGTGACTCTTGCCAGTCTTAGTGAGCCTAGAGCAATATAGTGGAAGTCGAAGGGGACTTCTTCTTTTCTCATAGCATCAACTCACATTACTGTTTTTCTATCATAAGAGTTCTCTCTCACCCGTCGGAAGCCATCTTTAATTTCTTTACTTACTCTCTTAAAATTCTGTGTCATATGCAACATCGTATTCGGGGAAATTTTTTTGGTTATGGTGTTCATCTCTCTCTGGCTGGGGTCTGGGATCATCATTCCACATTTTAATCAGCTGGAAGCCGTTATTTTCTTATCTCTCTTGACTTTACTTCTGACGCCCCTCAATTAACTTCCGCATTCTTGAAATCTTAGATGAATGTCGCATCCATCTGCAGCAACCCCTGTTTCATAATTCTTCCCTTTTCTCTTAAAAATCTCGACGTCACTTTTATTATGTGCTATTGGGGAAGTCGCGAAGTCATCAACTATATTATTTTAGAACTTTTGCTGGAGATTCTGAAGATATAATTTTGGGATTGCGTCTCCATCGACGGTATCTGCACAGGGCTCTTCCAGAAATCGAGTTTTGGTATATTTCCAGCCGATTCATCATCATCAGGCACGTATGGCTATCTTAGAATTCAACTTGAAGCTTGGTATAGTTACTCGATAAACAAAACTGTCTAGTTTCTATTATCTCCTTAATTAAATATGAGTCTGTTACCTTAGAATAGTAATGTCTCTGTTGAAAAGAACTTTATGTGAAATGCTAGAAAACTGTATTCTTCTCATTCCTTGGCTGGAAGTTGTTATAATCTAGTTCTCTTCTTGCCAGTATTCTGAAACCTAACTCGTGTTGGGTTGAGCTCCATTAATCTTCTTACTTTGTTTTGAACAACTGTGGAAGGCCAAATAAATATTTTCCTTTTCATAAAATCATCAACCTTGAACTTCTGAATATATATATATATATATATATATATATATAAATTCTTTGTTAAGATCCAACCTCGAATTAAGAGAGAAATGGATACAACTTGTCATGGTGAGATAGACCTAGAACTGGGACTAACTTGAGTAGAGAAAGTTAAAATGTTTCTCCCTTGAAGAATGAAAGAATTTTACTTATAAATGACTGAAAGGAAATTTGGGTCTGAGATTTTAAAACTTCTTCCTTTCTCTATAATCTTGAAAGAACTATGTCGTTTGAAATCCCTTGTTGCAAGATGAATCTTGGAAATATGAATTATCATAAATAAAGAAATAAGAATATTAAATTTTGAAATGAAACCATGTTCTTCATTGCAATGTGGAGACCATTAACTTGATGAAACCCTCTTGAAGGACCAGTCCCATCTTCTTTTCTTTATGTGTTAAGTTACCAAATGGCCTTTTAAGGGGTGATTTGACATCAAGCCAGGATTCTCTTATATTCTTAATATCATTGATGTACGAGGATTTTAGAGGAAAGTTCTGAATTCCAAGTATTGTAATATAAAACACAAAATCCTTATAGTCTAGTGAGACTCCTTAATTCTCCTCATAAGTTTGAGAATAGAAGATTATTATTACTTAGATGAGAAAAGTCATGAGATGAAATTCTCTCCTAAAAGATAACTGCATAATCCTTAACAAATGTGGAATCAAACCAAGTTCTTGTAATGTTAAACCTTAAGGGTAAGACTTAACCTCGAACTAAGAGAAGATCGATAACCAAACCAGTTATGGTAAGATTAAAACTTGGTCGGCGAGTTATCATACCGAGCAAGGATGCGTGCTGACGGCACAGTGATGCCACAAATAATTAATTAAAAATCCTTGGCCAAGGTAGATGCCCGTTTGGCAATGTCAGCTTCCATGGCCAGATATACTCTGATCAGGATGATTCTTCTGATAGGAGGTACCTATAGAGGAAGGATCGATCAGTAGTATAGGTTCGTGGACATCAGGCTCAGAGGTATGATGATAATTTGATCCATGTTGATTTCCCTCGTGAAGGGCGGGTTCTTCAGTTGAAGAAACTCGGGAGACCAGTAGGTCTTGGTTGGGCGGTAAAGCCCCTGATGATAATTCTCTTTCCCTCGGTAAAGATTTCCAAGTGTGATAGTATGGAGACGATGTCAAATGTATTTCTTCCTCTCTCGTGTATCCAGGTACGTGCAATGGTAATTGAATTTCTATTTCATCTATGCCATGAATGCTATTCTTTATGTTAATGAACATTGTAAGATTCTCAGATACTTAGTGAGATAATTACTTGAATTTATTCAGTTATTATATTGTTTCATAGCTATAGTAATTAATCGTTATCTTCTGGAAGTAGATAAAAGTAATTATTATTCTTCTGCAATTTCCTGTTAGTTGTTTATAGTAATAGTTTCTTTTCCGCTGAAAATGAAATTAAAAGTTAGTTGATGAAGTGTAAAATGTAACGACATCTGAATTGAATTCTCTTTTCCGTCTTGCCGCAAATGAAACCCTAGTTGGGCAGTTATGTAGTTATTGATCTGCCATGAGTAGTTGGCCGAAAACTGTTGAACGATTCATGTGAACTGAAACTGTAACTAAAAATTAAAAAAAAAATAATTGCAAGTTGAGTTAGTTGGTTCAATTGGAAACCCTTGTTTTGAAAACAATTTAGCTGCAGTTCAGCTGAAAGTTAGTTATCAGTTGAAATTTTTTTAACTGTAGTCTGGGAAGGCTGTTACAAAACATTCCCCACGGCGTGGTGAAAGCTGTCTTGATCTGATCCTCCTCAGCCACTGCAATCTGATTGTAGCCAGAAAAACCATCAAGAAGTGATAGCATCTCCGATCCGGTAACTATCTGCAATGTATGCTCCATGATAGGTAAGGGATAGTTGTTCCTTAAGGACGATTGATTCAAATTCCTGAAATCGACGCAAATTCTGATTTCTCCATTCTTTTTGCGCACAGGAACAATATTTGACACCTAGGTGGAGTGATGAATGGGAAAAATTATTTTTGAGTCCACCATCTTCTGAATTTCCGCATAAATAGTATCTTGAATTCGCGGATTATAATGTCTTTGTTTTTGCCTGAAAGGCTTGACATTAGGCTTCAAAGGAATTGTGTGAGACAATTCAATGGGTGTGAAAACCTTTAAATCTTCATATGACCAGGCAAAAACATCCTTGTACTACTTGAACAAGGCGATAAACCTCTCAGTTTCTTCAGGAGTACAACATTTGCCTAAATTCACAAGCCGAGGCTTGTCTTCAGTACCTATGTTAACTTGATTATATTCTGATGAAGTATTCACCCCTGACCTTTTCTGATCTTGGATGTAACGATCATGCCTGTCAAAAATATCCTCTAAGGATACAAAACCTTTAGGAATCTGATTTCCCTTCAACTGTATGATTCCAGATTCTATAACCTCAGATTCTTCAGCAATTGACTCTCTGTAAGGAGTTGAACTCCCTTCAAAGAACAATTCTTTGTAGTTGTCTCCCATGACGAGAAATTCTTTGATATCTTCATCATCACTGAAGACTTGCCAGTTGTCTGAATTATCAGGAACAGCTGGCTTGTAGATTAGCTCAATAGCAAATGAGTTCTAACGAAAGTCAGAGTTAGGCATAAAAAGAGCGGCTGAAACTGCAAGAGCATCAGCTTTGCTATTGTTCATTCTTGAAATATATTTGATGTTAAACGCATCAAACCAGTTGATTGCATTCCACACCCTCTGCCTGTAGTTCTGGAGACGATTCTTTCTTACATGAAACTGCTCTTTGACCTACTTAACGATCAGCTTTGCATCTCCTTCAACTTGAAGTAGCTTGATCCCCATATCCTTCATGTTTTTGAGACCTAACAAAAGTGCCTCATATTCAGCAGTATTATTAGTGCAATCGAATTGTAACCTATATGCAAAAGGATATAAACGACCTTCGGGAGAGATAATCACTACTCCCGCCCCGGAGCCTGAAGTCGAACAACTGCCATCAAACTGCATCGTCCACATCTTCGATTCTTCATTTGATAATTCTGTGGAAAGTGCAAAATTTTGACAATCTTCCGTCACTTCGGACACCATAGCATACGTGCCTGGACCCGTGTCTTGATACAACACTTGAGCATGTGGGTCCTGGGACTTCACCACTGTGAACTTTGATTTGGTTTCCGGTTCCAGCTTAAAAGTGCCTTTCTTCAATGGGATTGTCGCGAACGACCAATCCATCTGTATTTCTCCTCCAAGATCCTTGCAAAAGTTTCTACTAAGTAACATCCCGTAGCTAGTAGGAATATCAGCTACTAGGATGGTCATCATAATCTTTTTCTCTGGACACGATGCTAGCCTTACTTGCGCATCTTTGAGTTGACCAACTAACGGCACCGGCTTGGACTCAAGTAACACTTTTCTTGAGTCGAGGTGCATGAAAGTCCCAACGCGTTCATACTCTGTAAGGGCATTATGTTGTCCGAAGCTCCACTGTCAATTATGCAATTGCTCAGCTTAAAACCTCCTATATATAAAGATATATAGAACGCAATCATTGATAGGAGGAAATAAGACGATTTCATTTTAAGCGATGGATAGACGATTTATGAGATAATGGAAATGATTATATCGAGGAAGAAAGTGAGCTGAGATAGATGGTTGCGGATAGAGTGATGGTGAGCCTTCCCGTTCAAGTGGAGCCATTTCTGGTGCTTTCTTCAGAGTGAAGAGAATATTATGCCCATCAGGGGCCGTTTGATTTATAACGAAATTTCGACAGTATTCTGCGGAGCCGCGACAACTTATTCGTTTGACGACAAGAACTGGCAGGCGGTTCGAACTTAGGAAGCGCAATCAAAATCCCATGAGCTGATTCATTCTCTGATTTTCCGGACAAGTAACCCTGGTGTGCTCTGCTGAATCATGGAATGTGCAAAAGACTGTAGCCTTCTCAACTTCATTATTTTGTCTTGGTTGTCCTTGCGGAAACTTAGACTTGAAATTATTGTACGGCTGAAAGTTATTCCTCCTCAGCTGGTACGCTTGTTGTGGTTGAAAAAGTGGTGGGGGCAAGGCTGGTTGCCCTTGAGGTGGTGACTGTCTCTTTAGTATTGTCACCTCATTTGCTACCTTTTGTAGCAACGGATCAGCCGACGCTTGCACGAGCGGCCTGATCGAATCATCTTTCATCTTGCCGGTTGTAATCATGTTATCTTCAAGCTTGATTGCTTCCTCCTGAAGGTGTTGTAGATCATCTTCTTCGCCTATCTTCAAGAAAAAGGCAATTTCTGATGGCAGCGCGTTGATGAAAGAACTCATCAAAATCTCATCAGACGGATTCAAGGTATGAGAAAGACGTGTAACAAGGCGATTAAACCTTGCCACGAATTCCCTCATTGGTTCGTGCTTCTCCATCTTTGAATTTGAGAGTTGTGCCAATAGTCTATGACTGTCCTCAGCAGGCTTGAATCTTGCCAAGAACTTCTCGCTCATGATGGCCCAACTGGTGATAATTCCTGGTTCAAGGTTATTGAACCAGTCTGCTGCGTTGTTTTCAAGAGTCTCCACGAAAAGACGAACGGCAATGTCTTCATGCGCAACATGCAAAACAGAACAAGCCACCGTGAATGCTAATAAATGTTCATCTGGATGTTTGGAACCATCGCCATGAAATCTCGAGAAAAACTTGCGTGATCCTTTGGGCAATTCATGATGTCCTGGTAGAGCCAACGGTCCAATATTGTTGCCCCAAGGCAAGGGGGCTGGACGTCTTGCGTTTCTTCCATTACGACCGTTGTGATCATCACCATTGTTGTTATTACGATCACCCATCTCTGTAGTTGGAGTGGGAGTCTCTTCTTCAAAAATTTATGATTCAGTAAAACTGATCAGGGGCTTCTTCAAAAACAGGATCTAGCTGGATAGGAGGATTTCCTCTCTTTCTAATATAAACTCGGTACGCCAGGATGCTTAATTCCACGCGGGAGGTGGCAAAACTGGTCTACCTACTGCAAGATCTACTTTTTCTTCTTCTTTATCTAGAGTTGTAGCTGTGTTTCTCCACTGAGCAGTAGATGTATGATTTTCAAAAATAAACGTGCGCAAGCTACTGATAATATCTGACTGTTCTACTTTGATGAAGACTAAATTCGGCTGAATAACAGGAGGACTTAGTGCTGGTTGTTGTACTAGAGTAGTAGGATGCCAGATAGTCATAACCGTGACATGAAGTTTTTGAGGCCTCGTGCCCCACGGTGGGTGCCTGAAAAATGTTGGCGTAACAACTAGCACCTTTGGAGTAAGAGTTGGTACAGACAACTATGCACACTACGCAATGAGTGCTCTTCAAATTAGGAGGGGAAGCTCCCTCATTGTGCTTGACAAAAGTGCTTTAAAAAGGAAAGTAAACTAAACTAAATCCTGTCTTTTTGTTTCAGCTGTAGAGGTACAAGGCTTTCTCGAAAACTATATACGTTGCAGCTGAGTATTTTCTGGTTTCCTAGACTACTAACTACAACTATGCCAATTACTTAAAATCTATCCAGTTCCCTCAAGAAAACAGAGCATGAGGAAATGGAGCAAGGTTTGACTATCAGACGATAAACGAGTATAGATTCTCAACTTGAAGGCAAGGTGGCACACCATCGCCACCCAAGAAACAAGTTTATTGGTAACAAACATCAACGAGCAACCGGTCATGGATTCTCTCAAACTTGAAAGGTGGCACAACTATCACTAACCAACAAGTTTATTGAACACAAACAGATTTGACACATACAACAAGAAGAAGCATCTAACTAAGGAAAGAATTCACCATTATAATTGCATGAAACCCTATGTGGCATAACAATTCATCATAATAGTAAAAACACATGAACATATACAAAAAGAGCAATATTGAGGGCAAGGTAGGCGCAGCATATATTTCTCTCGTGCAAAAGTTATGTACAAATGAGCAAAAGCTTTTATTTATAGACATCGAAAGGTGTAGGGAACCCTAAAATCACCTTGAGTCAACTACAGTCTTGCAATGCATCCAAGATTTATTACTAAACCCTAATAAAACAGTTAACTGGGAAACTACCATCAATTAACCGATACATCTAACCTAAATGGACAATATGCAAGCATGCACGTCCTTATTTAAAGCAAAGTTAAATGGACACTACCTTCGGTTAACTGGAAACCCTAACCCTAACTCCTGTGAAGATAATTCCAAGGACGAGATAAGCATGTGTGAAATCAGCGAGTGAACTCAAGACTGAAAGTCGAGTTAACTACTGCTCATGACTCAACCCTCGAAATTCACTGTAGGTTCCAACTGGCAGATCACTCCATGTCATCTCGGTCTAACACTTCGACCAAGAACTCATCAATCTCTCTGTCTTCAGGCACTCTGATACTGTCTAAAGCGATAATCTATTTCTTCAGTTCTCTGCCACTTTCCTTCATCGTATGCATGCCTTCTCTAACATCTTCAGTCACCTTTCAGAAACTAGCTGAAATAACTGAAATATTCTCCAACTTAGCCGCCACAGGATCTCCTTCAAGGCTATCGCGAATCAGTTTTTCAAATTCAGCTTGTACTTTGTCCAATTCAATATACGTGCCGTCTTCAAGAAGGTACTGACACGGAATCTGAACAACAAAACCACTGACAAGCGCAAGAGCTCCAACAACATCAT
Organism: Sequoia sempervirens; assembly: GCA_007258455.2. NCBI lineage: Eukaryota > Viridiplantae > Streptophyta > Pinopsida > Cupressales > Cupressaceae > Sequoia > Sequoia sempervirens. The sequence goes on from VDFB02303260.1 coordinate 167,450, forward strand.
CTTTCATTGAAAATAACTTGGCAGAAACCTTTTCACATATCTCCATTTTGAGAAGGTGCTGCTCTCTCCAAGTAAAAACTTTCTCTTGACATTCATCAACCTCCAAGGCGTCATATGCAATAGAAAACTGGGACACAAGAACTCGATCCTTGGCTAAACTCTCTGCAACTGAAACCTCGAGCAACTGAATACCTCGATGAAGTTTATGTGCATCACTCCTCAGTTGATACAAATCCGCAAGAAGACGTTGACCTGTAACGACTAAGCTTTCAATCCAGTTGTCCAAAAGTCTGCCATAACTGACTAACTGATTTAGCTTTAGTTGTTCTGTAGGTGTATTCTGAGGAAGAACAGGTGCTCTACTTGAATTTCCCTGAACAAAATCAGAGATATACTAACGAAGTTGACTATTATCAGCCTGAAGCAATGCCTTATCCTCTCCATCCTTCGTGATGCATTCTTCAAGATTATTGGTGACAATCTTAACAAGGCTCATGTCTGTCTCTCGAGTGGTCCTGCCAAGATTTGCCTTAGTAAATGTAAAGTCACCAACTTCGACTTCATCTACGCTCTTGCCCTTTGGAGGAATAGCAACTTCTATAACAATCTCTGATTCTGGAGTCTTCTCAATATGCACCTGTTTCTTAATTTTCTTGTTCGACCTTCTCTAATAAGGTTCACCGAACTCAGATAAATCAAGGTTATATGAAGGTTCACGCCTCTGTCTCCCTAAAGACCTCTCGAGCCAACAAGACTGAACAATATTATCAATTCGAGGAGAGACTGTCCATGATGTATCAACCTGTGGTGGTTCAGTTGTCTCCGATCCAACTCGAATTGGTATCTCAGGCTCTGAATCTATGTCAATAGGTTTCATGTGTGGCAAACTAGGAGGTGAAATGTGAGGCTTAGCCTGAATGACTGTCTCTACTGGAGTCTCAGGTACATTCTCAACTTGCTTCTGCTTCCTCTTACCAGTAGCTCTCTTTCCCGTATTTCCACTGAGTTTAACTCCTTCAGGAGGTATCACAATAGCCTTGACCCGAGGTCTTGACCTAGAAGTTGAAGGCAATGAAGAAAAATCTTTTGGCGGCTCTGTCACAGGAACTGACTTTCGCCTCCGTTTACTCTCCAAGAACTGCTTGCTAGTCTTGATAACCGATCTAGAAACTTCCTCAATAGAAGTGTTCTATTTAGCATACCAATCTGGTGAGCGAAGTGGCTGCCGAGCAATTTGATCTCTGACATATGAATTGAGAAGAACTTCTCCATCATCATCTGATAGACCATCAACATCTTCTGATAGGTAATCAAAGAGCTGAGCGATAGTGAGTCTAAAATAGTGACGACGACGAACCTCGAATTCATCCTCACAATTAGCCCAGAAATCTTCAAGTGCTGGCTTATGTGCAATCCCTCGCTCTAACCTGTCTGCATAATGACCCAAAGGATCATAAGAACGCCTCTCAGTATGAGTTTTGAGTTTGAATCTTTCTATCTCGGTTGACATAAGCTTGGCATCCATTGCCGCACTGCATGTAAAAATTCCCAATGCAAATGGAAAAGTAGCCGCAGTCTTATGACGACTACGAAGAAAGAAATGAACATGTTGCATCTGTCTAAGAAACTCCATGAAGATGATCTTGTCTGAAGGGTACCTCGGCAACATCAAAGGTTCTCCAACATATCCATAAACCCAGATGTATGTGAATGTAGGGAAGTGGATAAACCAATCCGCCCAAGTCTCCATCGCTGATTTTGCCTCGGCAGAGCTACGAATATGCATTTCATTGTCAAGATCTCTAACTGTCCTCATAGAAAAATGATCATTCACTGCTCGAAAGTCTTGCTCAGACTTAGAAAACTCCAACTGAGGATAATACTCATGAACACGTTGAACACCAAGAGTGCCATTAGTTTTTAGATGCTTGTAACTGCCTTGGAATGCAACTAAGTAAACCAAGTAAGATATCATATGAAACTCATGAAACTTGAGAAAATTAGTAATCTGCTGATGTAAGCAATCACTAATTAACATAGCCTAGTCAAAATGCTCTGTGCCATCATGAATTCTGGAAATAAGGTAAAACATCCATGATCAGAAAGTGCTAGCATCCTCTTGACCTGTAACTCGATTGAGCAAAGTTATCAAAACAGCATCCTCATCCTTGAATTCACCACGACCAACCTTTTTAGGCATGTTAGTCTTTTGAACTTTCAGCCATTTCTGAGCCACCTTTCTCTGCGAACGTTGTTGATCTCCATCCCATATCTTCTCACAGGCCTCAATAACCACAGTAAGGTTATCTGAACGAGGAGGAATAGCAAAACATTTCTCTATATCCTTTGGTTTGGGACTGCAGACAACCCTCCCGTCAGCTGATCTGATTTGTCCTGAAGAGTCATAATGCTTGATGCAAGCAAGAACGAACTCAAGATCAAAAGTGGTAACAGGAATGGATGCCGCTGCCAGCAATCCAGAACGCTCAAGATTTCTCAACGAATTGCTGCTAACACCCTCCAGACTACTCAGATTAACCACTGGATAAACATGATTTAGGTCTGTATCTAAAGTTTTGACAAAATTATGCATAAGAGCCGATTTGGCCTTATAATCAATGAGATTGAACTGCATTTTGAAAATGAAGACTTTTGACTGTAAAGTCGAATATACTTGAACAACTTTCTGAAAAACTGAAAAATCTCTGGACAAGGCTAAAAATAGCTTAGAACGAAAGAAATTTTCGAAATTTTTTTGAAACATGGGTTTTGTGCAGAATCAAATTCTAAGACAACCCAGATAGCTTGATTCTCGAAAAAATGTGTTTTAGGCCCACATGCAAAGAAATTCTCGGAAAAAAGCACAGAGCTTCAAAATGAAGACTACGGGGCAATTTTCTTGAAAAAATCTAAGACATGGGTTTTGCTGCAAATACTAAAGTATGCGAACCCAGATGATCAAACTCTGAAAATATGTTGAATTTCTTTGACATGCGAAGAAAGTACCTAAGATGAGAAATAGAAGAAATAAGACAGAAGATAGGAAGTTTTGTTTGCTCTGCTTCTATAGAATTCGCCTATCTCTGTTTTGGAATTTGATGAAACCTACATGCAAAGTGAAAACAAAATCTTGAATCTTCTTCCTCTGAACAATCTGAATCCGTTGCTATAAAGAACGCTGAATTCTGACACCTGTAGCACCTTTAAATTGCTGCTCGCTCAAGAAGAATGTATACTTCAAAGCTTGCGATGAAGAAATAATGGATGCCAATGCTTGAATAAATAGATTTTCTTCACCAAAATTCGTAGAAATGCATTAAACCTTGAAAAATGCGCTTGGCTCATGATTGGACCCCAATTTTAGTTAACTGAAACTAAAATAAACTAAATAAAGCACCATGCTTTAGTCGTCCCTTTTTAGTCTTCAGTTGACAACACCATTTAAAGCATCATGCGAATTTGACTTCAATTGACAATCCTTAATTGAATTCGCCATACTTCACATGCTTTAAATTCACAATTAAGAACTAAAGCGTCCCTTTTCAAAACTTCAGTTGACAATAAGAAGTGAAGCGCCATACTTCACATTCATGCTTTAAATCTTTAAAAATTCTAAATAAGGCGTCCCTTTTGAAAACTTCAGTTGACAAAAAGAAGTGAAGCGCCATCTTCAAAATTCATGCTTTAAATATGGCGTCCCTTTTCAGAACTTTAGTTGACAAAAAGTAAAGCGCCAACTTCACAAAATCTTCACAATTTCAACCAATTGCGCCATGCATGCAAACTCAAGTTGATTTTCAAGTATAAATTTCAGTTAAGTGAACATGCAAACAAGTTAACTCAACATGTGAACTGAAAGATCACTCAACATGCCAATATATGAACTGAAGATGACAACCCAAAAATCGTTTAGTCTAACTGAAGTCAGAACTCAAGTTAGGGCGCACCAGTCAACTTCTTTCGAAAAACCAACTTTGACCTCTTTAGGCGTTTTCCAGACTAAGCCAAATTTGATGAAAATTTGGATTTAAACCTCTTTCGAGACCTCTGTTCATCCTCTGACACTGGCTGACTGACTCCACCGATTGGCTGGCTGACAGATGCATTGCAGAGCAGGACAAAAACTGATCAAAAGGTACCTTGAGACTGAACATCATAAAACTAAGATCTGAAGGCTCAAAAATCCAAGCGCCTTTTTCAAGAACTGCTCTTTTTCTCAGACTTAGTCAAATTTTCTCGTCTTCACCTCGTACGAAGGGAAAAAGAAATCCTTCATAACTTCTGATTAACCAACTTTCAAGACTGGATCACAGGTTCACTGCAGAGCTGACCTCATTCTGCATGACAGCTGCAAAGGCACATTTCTCCAGAAAACATCATCTGAGTGGTGAAAATCAAGGGCGCCTTTATCAAAAGTTGCTCTTTTCTCCCCAGACTTGGCCATTTCTGGAACTGACCAAAATAACATTAAAACTCTGACTGCAAGCTGCTGAGACATCTTCTGATCTGACGGAGATATGCAATGGAAAGCTGAATGTAACATGGACAAATTGAATATCTGAGATCATCAAAAAGAAGGCATTAAAGGCTTGAAAAGCTCAGGCGCCTTTCTGAAAAAGTGCTCTTTTGCTTTTTCCTTGATATTTTGACTAAGATTTGACCCTATGTTTGACCTCTGATTCAGACACCTCTGCAACTCAGATTCACCCACTGATGGATGCGTCGCGAAGCTTGAACGAATGTGAGATAAACATCCTAGGTGGCATTTAGTCAAAAACCTTCATTTGACACCTCAAAAAGATGGGTGCGTTTCTCAAAAGCTGCTCTTTTTTCCAGTGTTAGCCAATTTTGACTTTCCTCTCGTTTTGCGCTATATCTTCCGTAACTTGCACGAAACAGGTCCGTTTGATAGGCTTAATAGCCCATCGCGAAGCTGGCGTGATGCCGGACAAATGCCTGCTGGAGGTGACAAACCCTAAAAATAGAATCTGAGCCCCCTAAAGATAGGGCGCCCTTTTGAAAATGTGCTCCCCTCTCCAGAGATAGAAAATTTTGATGATTTTCCTTCAGATTTTCACTTTTCTTAAATTTCTTCAGTAACAGACTAACATGAAACTGACACCAACTCCATATTTAAAAAGCCCAAAAATGACCTTCTGACATCACTTTAACAAGATTAAGACTCAATTAAGATAAATGCCTTAGTGAAGCAAAAATTTTGGTTTTGGGTACAACAATGTCCATAATAGTTTCAAGCTCAAGAATTAATTTTCCCTCATCATCCAAAGGTGGTAAGATTGTTGAGGGCACAAGGTGTTGTTGAATCACCCACTTGATGCATGACACATGGAAGACATTATGAATTTTGCACTCTTCTGGTAATTCTAGCTCATAGGCCACAACTCCAACTCTTCGTACAATCCTATATGGTCCATAAAAGCATGCATTGATATTCTACGCTCCACTTATTCAGAGAGATGACTATATGTAAGGTTGCAATCTTAGGAAAAACATGTCTCCTATATTAGATATTATTAAGACTTACTTTAGAAATAAAGGCACTTTAGTGACTAAATTTAAATTAGTTTATTTTTTATTATTTTTTAAATATTTAACATGCATTTGTCATGCATTGTATTTATCTTCACTCCGAACTCTATATAACAAGGTGAACGTCTTTGTAATCGTTGATCCAATCTAATAGAATAATTTTGTGTTCTATTTCCTTCCATAACACCCTACTTCAAAAATTCTCTTGGTTCTTTGCTACTATGCCCCTAACCCTAGAGTGTGTATTGGGTTATGAGTAGTCGGCTTGTGGCTATCTTAACTCTTAAATAGGTTACATAATCATTATTATAATCATATATAGGTATTTAGTCATCCAAGGGGTTATAGTTAAGTATATAAGTCGATCTTGGTGGCGACCAAGGCATAATTAGGTATATGTAGGAGTTAGTGGCTAGTTATTATCATGTTGAGTATTGTGTTCTTATTGAAAACTATTGGAGTTATCCCCCTTGAAATGGCACATTATTATCAAGTATTTGCAGCATATTACTTGTTATATTTTTCCATTGTGCAACTTATTTCATTACAAGTGGTATCATAACATGATCTTCACACCATGAAGGCAAGGTAATTTTTTTTTCTTTTTTGAAAGTCATTTTGGGAAGCACATATATCCCTTATTCTGGCAAGTTTTTTCCTGATTTTTAAAGGAATTTTCAAGGAAATATTGAGTCTGCTATAGGATAAACTTGAAGGAAATTGGAGCAAAATCCAACAATCTATTTCAGAATTAGGGTTCCATTTGGATTTCCACCAATTTCTCTCCCACAGATGAAATTTAGCAAATATTGTCCTGATTTTTGGAAGGTTGACAAAAGGTGCATTTATACTAAAAAACCTAATTTGGAGATATTTGGAGCACATTTAAGGAAGTTATTCAAGAATAAGCATTTCCACTAAATTCGCTTCCAAGGTTGCAAATTAGAGAATTTCATGGAGATATTTTCTAGGAAGTGAGATATGGGCCTTGGTAAGTTCAACAAAAAAATTGGATTAAAATGTTGTTTTGTATCATTTATTGTTTTGGATTCCAAAACTGCTACTCCACTTCCTAGAACGAATCTCACTCACAAGACTAGGGTTTTCATCATACAAATTAAATCAGCTCAACAACAAATCAAGGAGGGTTGAAAGTCAACTCTACAAGAGTGGGTTTAATCTCCTGCTCTTTGAGCTCAGCTTAGACTCATAAGGGTGATCCCAAGGGTATACCTTAGTAGGTATTAAAATCAAATAAAATAGACAACCGAAAAGACTAACAGCCAAACCTAACCTATTGACTTGACTCCAAAGCTTGTCACTGAGCCAAGAAACCAGCTGTCTCAAAACCCCTACATAGCTAATAAAAATGTGCAAGCATAACCCTCATGAGATAAATTCATTTCATAGCTCTCTTGATGATAAATCCCTAGTTATATTATGAGGTCATGAATGCACAATAGATGGTCCTATCTCTAAACTACTAATAAATGTTTTGATTTGATTTTAAAGGCATCCGATTGGTCAAGTGGGTCCAAGATCAGTGCCTATCTACTTGGGCAATAAAGTCATAGCTCACCAATAGGAATACAAACTAAAATCACAAGAATCATGAGCTATGCATTTTATTTACACCAAGGATTACAAAATTTGTAGTAGAGCATACTTAATAATTCAAAATATAGTTGCATAATTCCATACATAACAAGAGAAAGATCACCAAACTTGTGATGTTTTCATAATGTTGTCACATTCATCTAACTCAACATTACATTCGTGCCAACAATTGTGGCAAAGGAAAATCCCTAGCTGCGACTAAAAGACTTTCTTGGAGATATACATAATGCCATTGAAACACTTCTATTACAAAAATCACTTACAATACTTATCTCCTTTGATTCAACAAGCCTATGCCCCACCAAATGAACTAGACTAGCATTTTTGTTTACCCTTCACCACATTGGAAACCTTCAAATGTTTCCAAACCACATCGATGTAGAAACCCCTGTTCTCACTGGCTTCTGAATCTGTTTGTTTTTTCTTGTTTTTTTGTGTATTTTGATTTTTTTGGTGTTTTTGCATGCAATAGTAAAGATGCGATTTTGAAAGAAATTCTTATAAATTCAAATAAGTGAATACTGAAGCAGAAAACCTTTGGAATGGATAATCTAAGATCTTATTATTCGTTCTAGATGATTACAATAAAAGATCTCTGACATGCAGACAAAGATAATATAAAAATATCATTTCAAAAACCTGATTTGCAGCCTCCTGGATTAAGCTTGAATGGTACGGCCAGATCTCAGCAATGTCTTTTCCCTGCCTGTATTTGCCTGAAATGCCTCCACTTGCCTGGGCGCCAATATTGATGAAGTGAAAGGGGTTAAAGAAGAGGCGTTTTTGGTCCAAATGCAAGGACGCCTTCCTCTGTAGATGGTACGGCTTTCAATCAGCAATAAATAACAGTATGGATCTGTAACAGCAGTAAAGTAAATCTGTACGGCCCTGAAAGAAGTGTCCCAAGCTTGGAAAATGGGCGCCTAGAATGAATGACCCTTCCCAGAAGAGTTTCCAACCAAAACCCTGAAGATATTTTCAACTGTGAAGCTCTGTGATAACTTCTGGATGAAGATATCTCTTTGAAAGCAATAAATCAGCTGGTATTTCATAGCCTTTGAACTGCAACACTGAAGATGGCTCGTTCTCCAACGCCAAAACGAAAACTGGAACCCTTGGCTCTGTTATCAGAAGAAGACTTGATCAAAAATTCGATTTTCAACATAATCAGCTCTGTTTTCAATGAAAACCCTTATATCCTCAAGAGGGTCGACTTTTTCCTCAAAAGGAATCATTTAAATAAAAGTTAAATTTTAACTTTTAATTTTTCAATAGTCTCGACGCACTTTTAATTATAAAATATAATTTAAAAGTGGCCCCTCTTCAATGTTGGTCGACCCCTTTAGAAAATCACTTAAGTTATAATATTTAATAATATTATAACTTTATAATATAAGCTCCAGATAATTAATATTTAATTTGACAATTAAAATATTAATATCTCCCTCAAAATATGTCCGATTCATGAACCGTCTGAAGCTGGTGAATAAGTGATTGATTTTGCACATGACCAAACCATATTACTAAAAATAGCAGGGGTGCTCCGCTGAATGACTATTATTGCTAAAAATAACAAGTCAGGCAAAAGACGTCCGAATGAGCCCGAACGAAAGCCAACTGGTAAAATCTGACGATCCGAAGCCAAGCCAAGCTCCAACAAGACCCTCTATCCATCCTATCAGCCTACGAGGGTCGCATAATAGGCTAATCATAATCTCTGAGAGATGTCAACTGGAAGGGGACATGACAGTCCGCCCCTCCTGAAATTGCTTGTCCTCAAGCAATCTCAACTCCGGATGCTGCAAAATATCCTCGCTCTCCCACGTAGCATCCTCCATTGACAAATCTCTCCATTTCACCAAATATTCCCTGATAGTCCTCCTATGCAGCTGTCTCTCTCTGTACTCCAGGATAGACTCAGGTACTAAGATCAACTTTCCCTCGTCATCTAAGGGAGGTAAAACTGCTGAAGGCACCACACGGTGTCCCAACGCCTTCTTGAGATGTGACACATGAAAAACATTGTGGACCTTGCTATCCGCCGGAAGTTCTAGCTCATAAGCCACCTCTCCAACACGCCTCAGAATCCTGAAAGGACCATAATACCATGGCTTAAGCTTCTCTGAACCACTCTTCCTGAGAGTAGACTGACGGTAGGGCTGCAGCATAAGATAAACCATGTCTCCCACCTCAAAAGACCTCTCTGTCCTCTTCTGATCTGCGTACTGCTTCTGCTGATTCTGTGCCTTAGCAATATTCTTCTTGAGAGCCCTCATAGTGTCCTGACTCTCCTGCAATAGATCTCCAGCACTCGGCACTCTACTGTCACTCAGTAGCAAATCCAGAAAACTAGGCGCCTCATAACCGTACAACGCCATGAAGGGGGGACATCTGAATGGTCATGTGGAAGGTAGTATTATAGCAATACTCGCACAAATATATCCACTTGACCCACGCCTTTTGCTGTCCTGCAATGTAATTCCTGAGGTAACCTTCCACCCATTTATTCACTATCTCCGTCTGACCATCGGTCTGCGGGTGGTAACTGGTGTTCGGTGTAAGCTCGGTCCCACAAAGTATGAACACCTCCTGCCAGAAGTGACTCAGGAACCGACTATTCCTGTCGCTCACTATGCTTCGAGGCAACCCATGTAGTTTGAAAACCTCACGGAAGAAGACCTCTGCTACCTATGTAGCTGTGTAAGTGGTGGTGATCGGAAAGAAGTGGGCATACTTCGTCAGCCAATCCACAACTACATATATACAATCCCGTCCCTGGGCTTTGGGCAAGCCAATAATAAAGTCCATCGACAGGCATTCCCACTTCCTATCAGGAATCGGAAGTGGCTGCAATAATCCTGCCGGATACGTGTTCTCCTGCTTGTTTTGCTGACAAATAGGGCACTCACGCACATACTGAAGAACATCTGCCTTAAGTCCTTTCCATGTAAACCTCTCCCGAATCTGCCTGTATGTTTTGAAGTACCCGGGATGTCCTGCTGTGGGCACATCATGAAAGGCTCACATAATAGTGTTCTTCATCTCAGATCCTGGGATCAAGAAAATCCTGTTCTTGTAAATGATCAAGTCATTCACAAGCATGTACCTGATGTCTACCATTGATCCCTCAACAATACTGGATGCCCAAGTATCCTTGGCATACTCAGCCACAATCAAATGCCTCCAATCCTCTACAATGTGAACCATAGAGCTCAGATAAGGCCTGCGTGAGAGAGCGTCAGCCACTACATTCTGGGTGCCCTTGATGTAGGTGATATCAAAGTCATATGCCTGTAACTTACTCACCCACTTTTGCTGACGATCATTCAAGTCTCGCTGCCCCAGGAAATGCCTCAAACTGTTGTGGTCAGTTTTAATGCAAAACTTACTACCCACGAGATACTGTCGAAATTTGGCCAAGGCATGCATTATGGCCAGCATCTCCTTATCATAAATACTGTAGAGCCTCTCTGGTCCTCCGAGTTTTCAGCTCTCATAAACAATAGGGTGCTTGTCCTGCATAAGCACCGCTCCAATGCCCTCACCAGAAGCATCGCACTGAAGCTCAAAAGGCTTCGAAAAATCTGGTAGTGCCAACACTGGACATGTAGTCATCAACTCCTTGAACCTCACAAAACACTCCTGTGCCTCAGGAGTCCAACAGAATGCACCTTTTTTCAACAAATCCGTCAGAGGTGCTGCATGGCGTGAATAACCATTCACAAATCTGCAGTAAAAACCACACAAACCAAGAAATCCTCGCAGCTGTGTAAGGCTCTTCGGAGTAGGCCAATCTATAATAGCACGGATCTTCTCAGGATCCATCCGCACTCCCTCTGCACTGATAATATGACCTAAGTAGAGCAACTCAGTCATCCCCAAATCACACTTGGACTCCTTGGTGTACAAGGACTCCCTCTCCAAAATGCTGAGCACTGTATCCAGATGAGCCAAATGCTCCTGCCAAGTCCTGCTGTAAATCGGAATATCATCGAAGAAGACAAGTACATATCTCCTCAGTAGTGAGTGAAAGACCCTGTTCATAGTGGATTGAAATGTCGTTGGCGCGTTGGTTAGCCCAAATGGCATCACCACAAACTCGAAGTGTCCACAGTGACAACGAAATGCAGTCTTCTCAACATCTTGCTCACGAACTCTGATCTGGTGATATCCTGATCTCAGGTCTATCTTCGTGAAATAACATGCACCATGGAGCTCATCAATAAGCTCATCAATATGAGGTATGGGGTACCTGTTTTTGATGGTCCTCTTATTCAGGACTCTGTAATCTATGCACATGCGAAGGGTACCATCTTTCTTCTTCACTAAAACAACTCAAGAAGCGAATGGCGATTTACTAGGTTGAATGTGACCCATAGCAAGCAGCTCCTTGATAGTCTTCTCTATCTCATCCTTCAGCCGCTTAGGATGCTTGTACGGAGTAATCATGATGGGCTTAGCGCCCTCCTCAAGCTCTATAATGTGCTCAATACCCTTGTCTGGAGGTCTCCTTGGTGGAATATCACTGAAAACCTTCTCATGCTTAACTCTCAACTGCTGAATGTCAAGATGATACTCGGCCTTATGCTATCCCTCCTGAATAGGTGTCAATGTGCACTCGGCAGCCCACTCTACCATGTCGTGTCGCATGAGCCTCTCCATCCGTCGGAAGGAAATAGTCATGACATTACTATCCCGAATGGCCTTCAGGATATGTGTCTTCCCATCCACATCAAACCGAATCTCCATGTCTTTGAGACGAAGAGTGACTTCCTCAAGGGAATGAAGCCACTTCATGCCCAAGACTAAATCAATATCTCCCATGTTCACCACGTAGTAATCAGCCTTGAATTCATAGTTATTCAAGCGCAAGGGGAGATCCTTAATCATACGTTCACATCTGAGAGTGTAACCATCAGCCATCTTAACCCTAATGCCTTCGAACTCCTCAGTTATGAGTCCACGCTTCTCCACAAATCTAGCATCAATAAAATTGTGGGTGGCTCCTGTGTTAAGAAGGGTGATGACCCTCTGTCCTGCCAAAACTCCACGGAGTCTAAATGAACCCTCCTGCTGAATGCTAGACAATCGTGCCTCCTGAATCTGGAGCTCTGACTCTGCCTCAGCCTTAGGCTCTGAAGCCTCTGATTCTGACTCCTCAGAACTCTCCTGCTGTTCGGAACTCTCAGATTCTGACTCCTCGTAATAAGCCCACATCACTCGATTGGCCTTGCCCTTAGGCCGCAAAGGACAATCATGATTAGCATCATGGGGACCTTTGCAATAGAAGCAAAGCTTCTTCCTGCGCAAATCGTTAAGAGCCTCACGATCCAAGGGTGCTACTGATTTTCCCTTTGAATCACTCTTAAAATCTGATTTCTCTCTGTTAAAATCTGATTTCTCTCTGTTTTTGTTGAATCCCTTATTGTCCTTGAATGAAGAAGTGTTTTTGGAGTTGAATTTGTTGGATGGTGCTACAAATTCCATGCTGCGTGCTTTCTTCATAGCTTCCTGTAGCGAAGGTGAATCAAATGCTTTGATCCAACCTCTCAATGGTTCCAACAGTCCCTCCATGAAAAGCACTATAAGACGCCTCTCTAATATATTAGGAACCATAACTGACAGTCGCTGGAAGTCACCTATGTAAGACTCCAAACTGCCACTCTGTCGCAACTGAGCCAAATCTCTGAAGTAGGATTCTGGATCCTTCCTGTCGAATCGTTCCACCAACCTATCAACGAACTCCTGGTATGTGGTGATACGATCGTGCTGGAGTGTCACCATCCTGTGATGCCACCAGTCATAAGCTGCTCCCTCAAGATGCAATGTAGCATACCTAATAGCATCCTCCTCAGCCATAGGACGCAATGTGAGGAAAGTATCGAGTTTACTGAACCAGGCCTGTGCTGTGACCTTGCCACTACCGTCAAACATAGCTAGAGTAAGTCTGTTTGTGGCATGCTTCAGATCACTATTATTATTATGTCTAGGCCTCCAATCCTGTCGACTCCTGTGATGTTCTCTCCTCTGTGTGATGAACCTGTCAAAAGTGATCCTCTCTCTGACCTCTGGTGACAGTAACTCCCACTCATCGTTCGCTGCCATAAGTGTACCAGCAAACATTTCCTCATGCTCCTCACCTGCAATAGCCTCATCAGGCTCCTGTCTCACAAATGTAGGCCTAGTTGGCCTGTCTGCCATCTGTGAAACAATCCTAGGTGCCCTCCGTGATCCAGCATCACTCCTGTTCTCGTCACGATGTGGTGACGGTCTCCTCGGCGTACCTAACCTCTGGATCGCCACTGTCAACTGCTGTAGTACATCGTTGGACTGCCTTTGACCTGCTCGTAAATCTCTAAGAGTGTGTAGAACCTCTACATCATCCTGATCCCTAGGGTTTTGAGGAATATCTGTTCTGTTAGCCATGGTACCTGGCTGCCTGTTCAAACCCTGTTGCCTGTCAATCAAGGCTCTCCTTCGAGTGTAGTATCTGTGAGGCCCAACCTCTTGTAGCTGCATAAGATTGCTAAACCCTCAGGATGGAAGGATTTAGCTCTGATACCACTGTAGAAACCCCTGTTCTCACTGGCTTCTGAATCTGTTTGTTTTTTCTTGTTTTTTTGTGTATTTTGATTTTTTTGGTGTTTTTGCATGCAATAGTAAAGATGCGATTTTGAAAGAAATTCTTATAAATTCAAATAAGTGAATACTGAAGCAGAAAACCTTTAGAATGGATAATCTATGATCTTATTATTCGTTCTAGATGATTACAATAAAAGATCTCTGACATGCAGACAAAGATAATATAAAAATATCATTTCAAAAACCTGATTTGCAGCCTCCTAGATTAAGCTTGAATGGTACGGCCAGATCTCAGCAATGTCTTTCCCCTGCCTGTATTCACCTGAAATGCCTCCACTTGCCTGGGCGCCAATATTGATGAAGTGAAAGGGGTTAAAGAAGAGGCGTTTTTGGTCCAGATGCAAGGACGCCTTCCTCTGTAGATGGTACGGCTTTCAATCAGCAATAAATAACAGTATGGATCTGTAACAGCAGTAAAGTAAATCTGTACAGCCCTGAAAGAAGTGTCCCAAGCTTGGAAAATGGGCGCCTAGAATGAATGACCCTTCCCAGAAGAGTTTCCAACCAAAATCCTGAAGATATTTTCAACTGTGAAGCTCTGTGATAACTTCTGGATGAAGATATCTCTCTGAAAGCAATAAATCAGCTGGTATTTCACAGCCTCTGAACTGCAACACTGAAGATGGCTCGTTCTCCAATGCCAAAACGAAAATTGGAACCCTTGGCTCTGTTCTCAGAAGAAGACTTGATCAAAAATTCGATTTTCAACATAATCAGCTTTGTTTTCAATGAAAACCCTTATATCCTCAAGAGGGTCGACTTTTTCCTCAAAAGGCATCATTTAAATAAAAGTTAAATTTTAACTTTTAATTTTTCAATAGTCTAGACGCACTTTTAATTATAAAATATAATTAAAAAGTGGCCCCTCTTCAATGTTGGTCGACCCCTTTAGAAAATCACTTAAGTTATAATATTTAATAATATTATAACTTTATAATATAAGCTCCAAATAATTAATATTTAATTTGACAATTAAAATATTAATATCTCCCTCAAAATATATCCGATTCACGAACCGTCTGAAGCTGGTGAATAAGTGATTGATTCTGCACATGACCAAACCATACTGCTAAAAATAGCAGGGTGCTCAATGACTATTTCTGCTAAAAATAGCAAGTCGGGCAAAAGACGTCCGAATGAGCCCGAACGAAAGCCAACTGGTAAAATCTGACGATCCAAAGCCAAGCCAAGCTCCAACAAGACCCTCTATCCCTCCTATCAGCCTACGAGGGTCGCATAATAGGCTAATCATAATCTTTGAGAGATGTCAACTGGAAGGGGACATGACAATCGAACAACCAATCTCTTCCAAAATGAATCAAAATCCTCTTATTCAATAGTAGAAAGGTGAAAACCTAATCTACAACACTGTAGCTATATCAAATCAGTGGCATAAAATCAATCACACCCAAAATGGATGCCTCAAATGAAAGACAACTATGCAAGGTAGGCAAGGTAGCTAGGGGAGCTCCACTACATTAATGGTGGGTAGGTGAGTGAGTAAACACAATACAATTACATTTGGCACTCAAAACCCATTTAAAATGCCTTTAAAAATAGAAACAAGCTTCCTTTGTGAATATCTTGCCTTTGTAATCACGAGTTGTTCTCTAGATATGTTGGCGTTGAAGTACTTGACAACATCATAGAACAATGGCATTAGTATTCACAGACCCCCAATGATGTATCTAGGAGTCACAATTAGCATTGTTGAACCATCAACAAATGTTGAGTTTTCGACCTTACTGAAATATCCATTATGGGGACTGCGGTGTAAAATTCTCTGATATCCCAAAAAGTACTACCAAACACCCTCTCCTTCTCGGGCCATCGGTCCATCCTTGACTTGATTGCCACAGGACAGGGGTAGATGATACCTTGATGCCCCAAAAAAAAATAGCATTCCTCTAATACGTAGAGAAGGGAGGCAGTGACATATCACCCCAATGTCTCGACAGAATCACTTGAAAGTACTTCATTGTCGGACTTCATCCATTGGGGATCCCCTTAGACATCCCACTTTATTGGACCTCTTGACCTCCCAATACTAGGGATGAGAACATAGGAAACCTTAACGTCTCGCCAAAAACACTCATAGCCCTTTGTACCATATATCTCCTTACTATATCAAACATGGGTTGGGAGTAAGGAAAACTTTGAAAGCTTGAAAAACCAAACAATTAGCAAAATTTGGTGAACATTGGATTACAGATTGAGAATCAGAGAAACAAGGGAACAAGTACTAAGTTAAGGGTTAACCAAAAAGATTGACACCCAAGAAATATCTCACTTAAGCAATATCACCTCAACTAAGGTGCATCAAACTTCTCCAAACACCGATACCTAGGATGGGAGCACAGGGAACCCTAAAAGTCCACAGGACACAAGAAAATCCCCAACAATACTTAGAATATAGAATTTTCAGGTTTTCTTGACAATGATGGCCCTTTTGAAGCAAAATCATGGAGGCAAAAACCAACACACAAAATTTCTCAATTTTAGACAAAGGCCCAACAATGACTCTAATTGGGGATGAAGGCCTCCCACAAGCATTGCGAGAATCTAGATCTTTAGGAGCAATCCAAAAATAAGGAACAAAAGGGATTGAGATTGACACACTTCATTATGATCAAATACGGACTATGACTACACAAAGACACCGAGGTATATACAAGACAAGACACAATATGTATAAGGAAAAGCAACAACTCGTAGCCAAAGACATGGAGGCACATAAACATTTAAGATATGGCTGCACATATGTAATGTCCCCGTTTTAGCTGACATTGTTTGTCGAGGAGTGAGCCTATCATTCTGACCCTCGTAGGCTGACAGTGGTGTGTAGAGGATCATTCGAGGCAGTTACCCGGCGTTCAGGAGCTTCATTGTTGCAGTTGCTTCAGGTTGGGCCTTCGCAGAGTCCCTCAGAGTGTTTTTTCAGAAACTTTCTATTTTTAGAAAGTCTGACGGGCGGAAGCTGCTATTTTTAGCAGGGAACCTGGTTCAGCTGGTCAGCTCAGATTCGACCCCGTACATCAATTTGTTGGTCAGATGGAGAAATAACGGAGTATTTAACGATTTATTAAATAATTAATATTTTGACTTTATATTAAAGTCACTTTATTAATGTATTTAAATATTAATAATTAAATGGTATATTATAAAGTATTTTTAATACTTTATAATAAAGTGAAGAAGTTGATTATAATGAATAATTATTTATTCATTTATTTGGGCGCCATTTAATTAATTATTTCTCCTAAGTCCAAATAGGTAAATTAAATCATTTATTTAAATGATTATTAAAAAGAAGGGTTTGGTCGAATTTTTCAAGAGAGCTATATATTCACAGCTAAAGACAAATCGAACCATTATGATATGATTATTCAACTTTGTCTTTTATTGAAAGCTTTGGAGTTTGTGAGAAACAAGGGTTTCTGCAGATTACCAGCCATTGGAGAACGAAAACTCTTCGATGTGCAGCAATCTGAGGTTGTGAGAGATCAGTTGAAGAGTGCTATCAGAGTGGCTTCATTCAGGAGCCATACTTGTGCAAAATTGGTGAAGTTTCAATAGATTTCAACAAGGGTTTCAAAGGTTAATCATTGCAGATCTGAAGTGTTGATGTGCTGCTACAGTACCCGTGAATGGTGCCGCGCTACAGTAGCCGCTACAGTGCTGATTTGCTATAGTGCCCGTGAACAGTGCCGCGCTACAGTACCCGCGCTACAGTGACATGGTTTTGAGAAGCATTTCCAGTCATACACAGCAGCATTGAGAGAGCCACGATTTTGGCTCATATCTTCCTTATGAGGCATTGATTTTCTTTGGAGTTTGTAGCTTTCAATGTTCAAAGGTTAAGAGATAATGTCTAGGACGAATTGATGGTGATTGGTGGTCAAAACAATAAGCACAAAGGTCTGATATACCAGCAGCAGGGGCGGCTCAAGACCTAGGGCGATTTCTTCAAGGGAGTTCACAAAAAATCAAAATAAAATCTGAAGGCATCGTTGGAGGTGTTAAAGCCTAGGCGCTAGGGTTTGGGAGGCAAATCTATTAGCAGCAAGGAGAATCGAATTTTTATGTGCAAGCAGCCTTCAAACTCCAGGTTTTATCATACTTGTATCGCTTTCAGTTTGGTACTTCAAACAGCTAATTTGCATTATAATATACATGTTAAATAGAGTTGCATTTTGCATTGTCAGTGGCTACAGCTGTAAGAACTTATTACCATGATAGAAAGGGATATTTGCATTGTCATAACATGCTGATACAGAAATAAATTGAAGGTCAGACTGTAGTAGTTTCATATCAGATTTGGGAACTCATTGTATTTTGAATGTAAGCCAAGAGTCTTGGCATTTGCATTGAACTCATTATTGTAGGCTTGCATCTCAATAAAAGATAACATCAGTTGGAGTTAGAGTGATCATTTGAATAATGTATGAGGATGTATGTCAATTGTTTGACATAATGCTTACAGGCTGTATATGCATTTGAAAACACCAAATTTGATTGCATTACATCTAGTAATTCATTTAGATATTAAGGAAGGCATTCGTAAAACATCATCTGTGCATCTATCATCAATTATAAGCATTTACATTAGACTGAAATAGTCAGACCAGCAAGTTAGAAGATTGCATGTGAAGTATTTGAAAAAATAACCAAAGCCTATATTCAGCAATTTGAAGGCAGAACTTGCAAGGTTCATCAAAATTTGCATTCATCATGATCAGTTTGGGTTGAGAGACATCCGGTCCCTTACAGTGGTATCAGAGCACAGTTTTCCTGCCATCCTGTTGGGTGAGTCATTGAAATTTAGAACGAAGAAATTATGGCTTTTGACAGATCCACGTATGAATTGATGCAACAATTGTATGGTTTGATGAGTGATCCTGAATTTAAAAAAGGATATTTAATGAGGTTTGAAAAATATAAACGAAGGGAAAAGGAAAAACAAGAGGTCTCTACAAGTGAGGTATCTAGAAACCTCTACAATGAGTTTTCATCAGTTGGTGACCAGCACATAGCTAATCCTATGGAGAACAAAAATCAGACCTTAGAAAACAAAACAGAAAATCCATCTATTGGTAGTGAATCCCGGGATCGTGCTATGGATGGACTTGCAGTGACTTGGACAGCAGAAGTGTGTGAAGATATTGTCATAACAACAGCTTCTACCTTGCCAGTCGAGCCTTCTTATGAGGTACATAGCAGTAGTACCTTTGATGATATTGTGTGGGAAGTGGATAGCACACATGATGTTGCTTATCAGTTTGTTGAGCCAATTCAGGAGTACGAGTCAATTTATTGTTCCAGGGACTCTGAGATGGGTGATTCGGATCAGCATGGAGTGATTGTGCAGTTTGTGAATAATCCATTATTTGAGTTTGATGGTGGATTAGTCTATGATAATCCACTCTTCGAGTTGGAAACTGATCACACTCCTGATACTAGTCCGGTTTTGGGCAATGATCACAGTGTTTGGGATCTTTCCAATGCAATGGGGTTTCAAACAGGGCTCACAGAGGAGTTTTACAGTGTGTACACGGTGAGGAGTGCTTACAGTTTTGTCTTTGATCCACCTGTACATGATTCTTATTCGATGCACAACTCTTGTGTGCATGATGATTCTCTTTGCGCAGTCAAGAGAAGCAAATCATTTTTGTGTTCAGAGTTACTATCTTCAGAAGGTGAGACTAGAGGCTGCAAGTTCCCGACTGAGTTGTTTGCAGGGGATTACTTGCAGGATCAGAGGTTGGATTTCCATCATGCTAGTGTGTACCTGACAGAGTTTGCTACTTCTGGGTTTCATGGAGGTGGTAGTGGCAGTGGACATGATGGTTTGGTTAATCACATCCCTGGGAGTTTCAGAGGGACTGTTGAGAGATGTTGTGTTGTGGATGCTTCCCGATATCCTTACTTCATTTTGATGGATGGATGCGAGTACCGTTTATATTGGGATCCAGGTGGCGACAGGATTGGTATTGTGTTTTGGATGGGTCCCAGTGGATTGCTTCACCACTTCTGGCATGGTGAAGTTGAGATCAGAGTAGCGCAGAGGAAGTCAGAGGGTATTAGGCATGGCAGACTTCCATTTCGAGTTTGGGATCCAGGAATATTTTGTGCAACTATGTTTATGCTGGTGCTACAGGAGTCAGTTAGAGATGTGTGGGATATTTCACAGTTCTTCTTTTGGGCCTCGCGAGGACTAGAGTTTCTTTGCAGTGGAGATTGCTTGGGGACAAGCAATTTCAGGGAGGGCGGACTGTAATGTCCCCGTTTTAGCTGACATTGTTGTCGAGGAGTGAGCCTATCATTCTGACCCTCGTAGGCTGACAGTGGTGTGTAGAGGATCATTCGAGGCAGTTACCCGGCGTTCAGGAGCTTCATTGTTGCAGTTGCTTCAGGTTGGGCCTTCGCAGAGTCCCTCAGAGTGGTTTTTCATAAACTTTCTATTTTTAGAAAGTCTGACGGGCGGAAGCTGCTATTTTTAGCAGGGACCTGGTTCAGCTGGTCAGCTCAGATTCGACCCCGTACATCAATTTGTTGGTCAGATGGAGAAATAACGGAGTATTTAACGATTTATTAAATAATTAATATTTTGACTTTATATTAAAGTCACTTTATTAATGTATTTAAATATTAATAATTAAATGGTATATTATAAAGTATTTTTAATACTTTATAATAAAGTGAAGAAGTTGATTATAATGAATAATTATTTATTCATTTATTTGGGCGCCATTTAATTAATTATTTCTCCTAAGTCCAAATAGGTAAATTAAATCATTTATTTAAATGATTATTAAAAAGAAGGGTTTGGTCGAATTTTTCAAGAGAGCTATATATTCACAGCTAAAGACAAATCGAACCATTATGATATGATTATTCAACTTTGTCTTTTATTGAAAGCTTTGGAGTTTGTGAGAAACAAGGGTTTCTGCAGATTACCAGCCATTGGAGAACGAAAACTCTTCGATGTGCAGCAATCTGAGGTTGTGAGAGATCAGCTGAAGAGTGCTATCAGAGTGGCTTCATTCAGGAGCCATACTTGTGCAAAATTGGTGAAGTTTCAATAGATTTCAACAAGGGTTTCAAAGGTTAATCATTGCAGATCTGAAGTGTTGATGTGCTGCTACAGTACCCGTGAATGGTGCCGCGCTACAGTAGCCGCTACAGTGCTGATTTGCTACAGTGCCCGTGAACAGTGCCGCGCTACAGTACCCGCGCTACAGTGACATGGTTTTGAGAAGCATTTCCAGTCATACACAGCAGCATTGAGAGAGCCACGATTTTGGCTCATATCTTCCTTATGAGGCATCGATTTTCTTTGGAGTTTGTAGCTTTCAATGTTCAAAGGTTAAGAGATAATGTCTAGGACGAATTGATGGTGATTGGTGGTCAAAACAATAAGCACAAAGGTCTGATATACCAGCAGCAGGGGCGGCTCAAGACCTAGGGCGATTTCTTCAAGGGAGTTCACAAAAAATCAAAATAAAATCTGAAGGCATCGTTGGAGGTGTTAAAGCCTAGGCGCTAGGGTTTGGGAGGCAAATCTATTAGCAGCAAGGAGAATTGAATTTTTATGTGCAAGCAGCCTTCAAACTCCAGGTTTTATCATACTTGTATCGCTTTCAGTTTGGTACTTCAAACAGCTAATTTGCATTATAATATACATGTTAAATAGAGTTGCATTTTGCATTGTCAGTGGCTACCGCTGTAAGAACTTATTACCATGATAGAAAGGGATATTTGCTTTGTCATAACATGCTGATACAGAAATAAATTGAAGGTCAGACTGTAGTAGTTTCATATCAGATTTGGGAACTCATTGTATTTTGAATGTAAGCCAAGAGTCTTGGCATTTGCATTGAACTCATTATTGTAGGCTTGCATCTCAATAAAAGATAACATCAGTTGGAGTTAGAGTGATCATTTGAATAATGTATGAGGATGTATGTCAATTGTTTGACATAATGCTTACAAGCTGTATATGCATTTGAAAACACCAAATTTGATTGCATTACATCTAGTAATTCATTTAGATATTAAGGAAGGCATTCGTAAAACTTCATCTGTGCATCTATCATCAATTATAAGCATTTACATCAGACTGAAATAGTCAGACCAGCAAGTTAGAAGATTGCATGTGAAGTATTTGAAAAAATAACCAAAGCCTATATTCAGCAATTTGAAGGCAGAACTTGCAAGGTTCATCAAAATTTGCATTCATCATGATCAGTTTGGGTTGAGAGACATCCGGTCTCTTACAACATAAAACTTACCACATTATCTTGCAGGTTAGATCTATTGGTGTGAATAAGGTGTTTTGCCTAACTAGTTCACTAGTAAGTCCTATTAACATGTTAAGTTTACTTAAGTTCTAGGAATCTTTCTAGAAGTCTTAGCTGTCAATTAGATCTTATCTTATCTTATGTCATTTACTTCTTATGTCCTAGGTCATTTAATATTTGTTATGTTTAGTTGTCTCATGTCACATGATTAAGGCACCTATCTAAATCTTGTCTAGAGTCTTATCTCTCACCTTGCCTATATAAGCAAGACCTCTTGTACACTTTGTAATTGTTACCTGATTTTTATGGAAAATCAGAACCAAAAAAAATATAAAAGGAAAATATTTTCTGCAAAAGAAAGTCAAAGTCAAGGGAAGAAAGTCAAAGTCAAAGTCAAGAAGGTCAAAGTCAAAGTCAAAGTCAAAAGAGGTCAAAGTCAAAGTCAAGGGATAAGGATAAGGATTCCAAAATATCTTATCCACAGAGGATAAGGATTACAAAATTTCTTATCTTCAAAGGATAAGATTGACAACTCAGGATTCCAAAATATCTTATCCACAGAGGATAAGGATTACAAAATATCTTATCTTCAAAGGATAAGATTGACAACTCAGGATAAGGATGACAACTCATAGGGAAAATATCTAAAGTCAACATGAATTTTTGATCTTAGGCTCTCAAAATCTATAAATAAGAGGCCTATGTTTGTTAAAAAAGATTGAAAAAGTTTATTGTGACAAAGTGACATTCAGTCCTTTGATTTTTTCAATCATAATCAGGTCTCTACTTCTATAATCTTCTTCATTGATTGCATCTTCAACCTTATTTCACTCTGAAATAATGGTTGAGTGTATGCTTGCGATGTAATATTTTGTTGTTTTTCTAGAAAATAGTCATTGTAGCAGCCTTCAGTGATTCAAAGATCAGCATTTTGCTATTTGTTTCAATTTTCTCTGTGTATGAAAGAAAAGCAGGTATTATTGTGAGTCCTATGACTCCTTGATTGTTGTTGTTCTAACTTTACCTCCGAATTATTGTTGCAAATTACTGTGTGAAGCTTTAGATTGAGATTCATAGGTTGTGTTGCGTAAACGAAGTAGAAATCTACTATATTTGGTGTATCACCTCCATTTTCCATTTTAGTTTCAGATTATTTGATCTTTCTCCTCTCTTTTCCCAACAAGGTTCTTTAGTTAGAGTTAGTTTTTAGGTGATTTACAAAGGGGAAACCGCCCTTTAATCGGAGGTTGACCTCGAGTTTTGCGAGTCCCACAACTCGAGAGGTCATCTCATGTTTCACAAGATAGCTGGATTCAAGATTTAGTAGGGTGCATATTCCAGATGATAACAATAATCATAGGGGATGTACTATCATTGATCCATTATTGATCATTGTACATTATCGCATCAATTTCAAGCAAACTATTCTCTTGTCATACTCTTTTGTGGAAGGTGTATCTTTTGTTGTGTCGGTGATCTTGGGCTATGGGAGCTCACTATCAGCTCCTTGGAGTTCACTATCAACTCCTACATGGTATCAAAGCTCTGAGTTTGCAAACTCCTCAAATCTGAGGGTGATTTGGGCATGAGATTTTTCTCGATGCATTTTGGTGCAAAAAGGACCTCACCATTGAGTCTAGACAACCCAAAAAAACCCTATTTTCATATACAACACTTCATATTTTGGTGACAAATATTTTGATGACTTTTTATTTTTGCATTATTGGCTTAAATTTGACAACCAAATGATCATCATTGATGATTGTCTTAAATTTGACAGCCAAATGACTGTCACCAGGTATAAATTCCAGTCTAAATTCCTTTGTAACTTTTCCTGGTTTAGTGAATTGACATTTCGTCCAACACTTTACAATACTTTCAACTGAGTTGTTTTTTTCTAAATTTTGTTCGAATATAAAATGACTTGTTTGAAGTGTCAAATGAATTTTCTAACCACTCAGTCATTAGAACACAATATTTCCATAAAACATCACTTCAATTATGTGATTGTCCATTGAATTTAAAACCATATATAAGCTACAGTAAATTCAATACTCAAAGAATTGAAGTGCAATAATAATATTTTCTAACCTCTAGTACCACTGTAGGAAGCATAGTCTAAGTGTTACTCAATAACAACTTGAGATCTTCTATTGACAGCAGAAATAAGGAGATACTCTACAATCTAAGCTTCTCTGCAACTGTAACTTCCAACACCCGTCCTCTAATGGGTTTGCACTCAACTGTCACACCTATTACTTACTCCCAAAGGATAAATAGTTGAAACTTCAACCAAACCACTATCAAATGCACCCATCTGCAACAAAGATTTAAGGACACCCAACACATACTAGTTGCTACAAACAATGTGATTATGTTAGAAAACTTATATTAATTTCCAAGATTGATGAAACAATTGCAACACACTTGCAAATGATGCCTAAGATCTAGATGCCACACAAGAAGTTGTAACTGATAAAAAACCCAAGCGATTTGCACTCAAAGTCACACGCCATGCTCAGAAAATGGTAAGGGCTGCCATACTGGTACATTCCTTTCAAATAAATTTAAATGTTGTCAAGCTCTCCAAAATTAATCTTATTCTAATTTCCCAGTCTAGAGGAAGCTTTCATGTTCATACCCAAAATGAATGCACCCTTATTCTGCCCTAGTCGACCAAGTATGTGGTTTTCCAAACAACCTGGCAAGTTGTACACCTAATATAAGAACGAACTTCACCTATACTTTGTTTACCAATGCCATGCCCAACAATATGAACAAATAAATCAACTCCTTCTTTGCTACACTAAAAAATAAATACAAATACTCAACATTGCCACTTCAACAACTTGGAATAAGTTTGAAGTTTTAGCATACTCCTACAAATCAACCTGTAGCTCATCCCCGTTTCGAACTTATTAGAAAAAGTACAAATAAACCCCAAAACCAAACCTGCTAATCAAACCATTTAATACAAGCATTGATTCTAAATAAATCAGTCAGCCATCAACCAAGGCAGATCTTCAACATGGTCGGCCTGGCAATATTTCTTTTTATTTTAATTTTATTTTTAAACCCTTCAACTTTGGGTGCCTAAACTCAGGTCGGCCCAGCAGCCACCAAAAATAAATTAAATTTTTATTATTAAATGCACAAAGGGGTGCCTACCTAGGAGGGGTCAGCCTAGGCAAGAAACACATTCACAAATTTATTTTGAATTTTTATTTTAAACTCAAAGGGGGGGCGACCAAGACATAAATAGATAAATAATTTTTGGGGCCTCCAAACTACACCAAACCACCTTTGACATCAATGATGATATTTTTCAACAATCTCCCCCTTTGTCATTGATGGCAACCCTGCAAAGAAACAAGCTTGGAAGCAACAAGGACATGCATCTCCCCCTAACTAAACTACTCCCCCTTACTGAATTGCTCCCCTTGACTAATATGCTCCCCCTGACTCTATTCCTCCCTCTTTGACATCAATGGAAAAGGGTATCTGGGGTTAATTGAATAGGACAATGATTAGCTCCCCCTGAATATATGCTTCTCTTGAAGAACTTAGTGAATGGATGAGAGTGAAATCAATCCCAATTTCTCCCTCAGGCACTCAAAAGTTTCTCTTGAAGAGGGAATTGTGAAAATATCTGAAATCTGTTCCTTAGTAGCAACATACTCCAACTTTACTTGTTGCTCAAGTACTTGCTCCCTCAAGAAATGATACTTAATTGGAATATGTTTTGTCCTTGAGTACATAATAGGATTCCTTGATATGTTATGGCACTCTTATTATCACAAAGTATGGGAATGGGATGCTCATACTCGACCCTGATATCTTTCAATGTTTGTTTCATTCATAGAACCTGTGTGCAACAAGTTGTTGCTGCAATATACTCTGTCTCTGCTGTAGATAGGGAAACTGATGGTTGTTTCTTGCTTAGCCAAGATACAGGGCAATTTCCAAGAAAGAATGCACCTCCACTAGTGCTTTTCCTATCATCAATACTGCCAGCCCAATCCACATCCATGTATGCTATAAGGGTGAAATCTTCACCTCTTGGATACCACAATCTGAAATCCATAGTCCCCTTTAAATATTTCAATATTCTCTTGACTGCATTAACATGGCTTTTGTAATGACCCTGCTCAAATCTGATGGAAAACTTCTGTTTTTGGCTCCGGGGATATCGTCAAACACTTCTGATGTTAACCTTTGTTTTGCTGGTCTGAGATTACAGTTTGATGTAATGCTTGATCAGTGATGATAAAATGCTACAAAGGTTTACCAACCGACTCAACAATGATTATGCTTTAAACTAGATGCAAGTATGACTCTAATTGATCCTTTACAATGCACTAAAATGATTTCTATATGCTAATTAATCACCTACAGCCAAGTGACAATTTGTCAAACAATTGGCATGCGACTAATATGCTGATAATAACATCTACAGCCACTTGACATTATGTCAAACAGTTGGCATGCATCCTCATATAATATTCAAATGATCATTGCAACAATGTATAACTCCCAACTGATGATATCTTTATTGAAATGCAATCCCTTCTACAATGATTTCAATGCAAACACCAAGACTCTTGGCTTACATCCAAATAATATTTTTAATCAGATCTGATACAAAGTGTGCACCTACAGCAGCTAACATAAATGCATCTATATGATCATTAAAATGCATATAAATTACAAGGAAGCTGGAAGGTGAAGTCGCCTCATGCCATCATTGAAGAAGCAAGCAATATCAAGTGAAATGATGACCATATGAGACCAAATCGACCATCAGACCCAGCCGCCCCTCTTTCTGCTAGACTAATTTATATAAAATAATTCTCCACCCTGATAAAAAATACACCACTATCTTACTGGCCGCCATGACTGAAATTTATATCAGAATGCTGGTATATCAGATTAGCATGCAAGTCATCCTCCAAGGTGTTGAATAGATGAAGACTATGAACCTCCAAAAAAATGTCTCCAATGCAAGCATCAATCGAACCATACAAAATTGGACCACAATGACTCAACCTAAAGCAAAATGGTGGCCTTTATGCAGACCAAATATGACTGTAAATTTCTGATATAAAAACTGATTCTACTCGATGCAATACGACCTCCTAAATGCCAAATGAATGAAGACCTTGATATCAAAATTGTCTCCAACCATGCTCCAAATCGAATCATACAAAAACTTGGCCAAAGGCCACAAAGTTTTTGCAATGAAGCTCAAATAGAAAGTCTGAAGTGACTTCCTCCAGCTGCAATAATACGGATGATATTCCACACCTTCAAAATTGCTTACCAATTGAGAGTTTTTGTTCTCAATGCCAATTGAAACAACTACTGAAATCCTAGGCTCCACAACTGAAAATATCAAATCAATATTCAAATCTCCATCATAGGCAATGAACTCCTCATGTCTATTTATTCTTTTCCTCAAGAAATCGACCTCCTTCTAGAACTTTTCCAAGTCAGCTTCTAGAAGGAATATTATAATATTATTTTATTATTGCACTTTATAATAATATAAAATATTACCAACTCCTAAAGTGCAATATAAAATAAAGGTTCCCATAAATAGAAATATTGATGATGATAATAGGAAAAATTTCATGAAGACACGAAGTGAGCCAACCAATCAACTGGGTATTTGCCAAACGACCCTCTTATCAAGCCCTATTAGCCTACGAGGATAAGGAATAAGCTAATTCCTCTAAGCTCCGATGTTCCTGAAAAAGGCGACATTACAGCTTTCTTTCGGGGCTGCTTGAAACCGCGCTACCAAACCAATTGCTTGCATAATGTCAGGTCTTGTAGCTATTAGATATAGCAAGCTTCCAATCATAGATTTATACATAGTTTGGTTTGTTGTAGGAGAATCATCATCTTTGCTCAATTTGCAACCAGTAACCATGGGAGTACTTACTAGATTACAATCTTCCATCCTAAATTTCTTCAACATCTCTTTAACGTACTTGGTTTGAGAAATAAAGATTCCTTTATTTGACTAGGGAATTTGCAAACCAAGGAAAAAAGATAGCTCTCCTAGCATTGACATCTCGAATTCCTTTTGCATGTTGGAGGTGAAGTCTTAGCACATCTTATCATTGTTACCCCCAAAAATGATGTCATCAA
Source organism: Sequoia sempervirens (assembly GCA_007258455.2). Classification (NCBI taxonomy): domain Eukaryota; kingdom Viridiplantae; phylum Streptophyta; class Pinopsida; order Cupressales; family Cupressaceae; genus Sequoia; species Sequoia sempervirens. The sequence goes on from VDFB02303260.1 coordinate 195,712, forward strand.
CATATACCACAACAATCAATAACTTATCTCCTTCATTCTTGATATACAGGTTGCTATCGGCCATTCCTCTTTTGAAGCCTTGCTCTTGGAGATACTTGTCTAACCTTGAATACCAAGCCCTTGGGGCATGTTTTTGTCCATAAAGCGCCTTCTTCAGTCTACACACATAATATTTTTCCTTTGATAAGATGAATCCTTCAGGCTGCTCAACATACACTTCCTCTTCTAGATTTCCATTAACAAAAGCTTATTTGATGTCCATTTGATAAACTTTGAAATTATTGAAATTTGCAAGAGCTAAGAACACTCTAATAGCCTCTAATCTTGCAACAAGGGCAAATGTCTCTTTGAAATTGATTCCTTCAACTTTGTTGGCGTTTAAATTCGCACCTCTGGAATGCGGATTTGAAAACAAACAGCTATGCACAGATAAACTGCTCTTCAAATTAGGAGGGGAAGCTCCCTCTTGCTGATGGTGTTTGACAGAAAGTAAACTAAAACTAAGTTGCCTATCTTTTGATCAGCTTAGAGCACAAGGTTTTTTAAACACAAACGTCGCAGCTAAGATTTTCTGATATAAGAAGTTCAACTACGACTAACTTAAACTAAAAACGTTCCTAACCTCTCAAGTAATAGCAGAGCAAGAGAAGTTAGAAATTAACAAGGTAGATTTTCTGACAAAAATACTTCGATAATCTCTTTCAACGAACACCTACACACTTCACTGCAAGCTGAAATAAAGATCATAAAAGTAGAACATAGATAACTGAAATCTGAGATTTTGGACCAAGGCAAAAGAGACTCATGATTTTATTACTCAAATCTCTGAAACAAAGCTCACTTCTAACATGCCTTGAACAAGAAATTGCAGCTAAAGAGGCTTGCAAACTTATTCTTAACACAATAGAAAACAGCAATCTCACTAACTCCTTGTTGGCTAAAGAGGCTCAACAATTTGCTTATCACAACACAAATGAACAATACTTGAGCAACAAATAGAAGGCACAATAGGCTTAGCGTTTTGTTCTCACTAGCACGGTTAAAAAACTAAATGAGCAAAGGTCTTATTTATAGAGAAGCAGAGGAGTAGGGAACCCTAAAATCTCCTTGCTTTCACAATCTAGGGCTTGCTCAACAAGCAAGCTTTATTACTAAATCTAGAAAGATAAAACCCTAAAAGCAGAGAAAAAGCGGGAAACGCCAACTATTACATCTTATCTTCTTTCTATCCTCAAAGAATGGATAAGGATTATTCCAAGAATAGAAAGAAAGCGGGAAAGAAAGCTTCTAGAAGAAAGCTGCTTTAAAGCTTGATCACATCCGCTAGGAAGTTAGAGATTGTGTCCCGGTTCGGTGCATCTATGCCATCAACAGCAAAACACCGCTTTTCAAGAATATCTTCAGCATCTGCAATATATCTCAGGAAATCTTCAACCTCATTGGCCGCTTTATCAAACTTTGCTGACATCACTGAAATATGGCCTATCCTTCCGCCAACTGGACTGCAACTGTGAACAACACTCTGGAACTGATTTTGCACTTCCTCAAGCCCGACGTTCTTGGGCAATGTTTTATGTTTTTCTTTCATCCATCTCTGTGCAATCTTCTTGCTATATTTATCTTTATGCATATTCCACATCCTTTCGCATTCATCCTTTGAAAGAGTTACGCTTTCAGGCCACGGGGGAATGGAAAAACACCTTTCGACCATATCAGGCTTTAGACTGCAAATCAATCTACCGTCTGCTGACTGGAACTCCCTAGTAGCCGGGTTGTAATGCTTAATGCAAGCGATTACGAACTCAAGGCTCTAACTGATATAGGAATTGACGCTGCTGCGAGGAGTCCAGAATGTCCCAGGTTCTTGATTGAAGTGTTGCTGCTCTCTCCAAGGCATGTAGATCGAACACCGGCTGACATGATGCAAGTCTGTCTGTTGTTTTGATATAATTGTGAAAGAGAGCTGATTCATACTTGAAAACATTAGGAGTGTACTCCATTTCAGAAAACTCGAAGAATGACTGTAAACTTCGCCTTGGTTCGGACAAGTCTTGAACAATTTCTATTTTTAGAATGCTGATTTTTGTGCTCCAACGGACAAATTTTTGAGAAATTTTTCTGAGATATGGGTTTTGTTCGAATATCGATGCAAGACAACCCAGTTGTCCATTTTTGAAAATTTTGAATTTTGCCTGAAAAAGCAGCAAACCCTAATTTCTTCAATTTTTCCGAAAAAAGCTGGCATCTGGGTTTTGTTCAAAATGTGATTAGAAATGAACCCAGTTGATTGGATTTGCAAAACCCTGACGTTTGATCGAAAAAGGAGCCAACCCTAGATTTTGAACTTTCTTGAAAAAAAAAGCTGCGATATGGGTTTTCTTCAGAAGACTGATTGGAAAGGACCCAGATGGATGAAATTTGAATGCACTGAGGTTTTCACTGACATGCAAGATAAAAGCACTTGCTGCAACTTGATGAAGTTCTTGAAAAATTCTTCAGAAGATTGAGGCAAAAAGACCCAGATGACTGAAAAATGGAAAGCCTTGGCCTTCTACTTGAAAAATTTGATCTTCTGGAACAAGAAGAATGAAAAAGCAAGGGTTTATGCTTGCTGGTCTGAAAAATCTGATGTAAAACCAGCAACTATGGATTCTTGAATCACAAAAATTCTTCAAACTTGCTGCTCCAACTTTCTCCTCTGAAGGCTACCTGCAAAAATAATGAAAAATACATTGAAAAGAAGTGTTAAATAGACTTAGGGTTTGATTTAGGTTTTGCTTTCTTTTTTGCTTTTATTTTCAAAACCCTAAATCTCAGTCTCTTTGAACTTGGACGCCATTTTTCTCTTGTAATTTTGAAATTTTTTGAAATTTCTCTAAGGCATGAAACTTTGGGTGCCTTTCTTCAACAAGGGCGCCCACTTCTTCCAGTGTTAGTCAAAATTTTAACCTTCTCAACTTTCCTTCATTTTGACATGCTACTTCGCCTCTGATTTCCCGTTGACAGATTAACCCGACAGGCGAGCTGAAGGTTTCACGGCGGAGCTTGACAGATTCTGAGAAAGAAGTTCTGGAGGCATCTCTGGCGAACGACCTCATTTTGACCTCCGAATTCACGGGTGCACATTCCTTCCAGGGGCGCTCAACTTTTTCAGTGTTAACCATTTTCATGATTTCCGAGTTCTTCCTTCTCCCTTTGATCTTCTGATGAATCTTCGATTCTGGGAGTTGTGTAGATCCGACTGACTATCTGAATATTTCGTTGGATAGCCAGACTGATTTTGGTGAGGCATTCTTAGATGCTACTTCTGCAAAATCCATCATTATGAGCTTCAAAAGTTTGGGCGCCCTTCCTCAATTGGGGCGTCCATTTTTCTAGACTTAGAAAATTTTCAATTTTATTCATGTCTTTCACTCCTACAGGTGATCTTTGTTGAATTCGGAGTTTCGGGCGTCAGATTGATGGATGTTTGGGCTCGTTGCGAAGCTGAGAAGATTTCAGGAGGGGTCTTCTGGAAACAACTCTGCCAAAAAGTAGATTTCAGGTCCTCAAGCTTGGGCGCCCCTGGCAAGCTGGGGCGCCTAGTTTCACCAGAGTTAGTTTATTTTTCACATTTTTCACCTTTGCTTTCGGATTTCTCTTTTCAACTCTCATCGGACCCTCTGTTAAGCTCTTTGAATCTGATGACTGCGAGCTCCATTTGTCGTGCTGGATAGCTCACTGGAAAGCCTGTTGCATTCTGAAGACATCTCGTTATAACTTTGACTGCAAATTCATTTGTTTGAACCCTTGAAAAGTTGGGCGCCCTTCTTCACCTAGGGCGCCCAGTTTCTCCAGACTCAGAAAAATTTTTACTTTAATCTTCTTCGAGTTTCAGATCTTCATTCTATATCTTCCACTTTGACTCGAATTTTCTGGAGACTGGATTGTTGGATGCTCTGACGGGGATATCCACCGCAAAGTTGACTGAATACTGAGCAACTTCCATTGGAGGTCCAAACCCTAATTCACTCATTTGGTGACCTAAAAAGGTGGGCGCCTTTCTTCAACAGGGGCGCCTAAACTCAGCAGAGTTAGAAAATCTTCATGACTTTTCAATTTTCTTTCTTGTTCTTCGTGCATGTTCATCATTTCACCTTCCGCTGAAAGTTTGAATGCTGAAACTGATGCCTGGCAGTCGAATGACCTCCATTGATGACCTCGGAGCTCCAGATATGCTTCTGAAAAGCAGAATAGACCCAGTAGAGCAAAACTGATTATTTTAAGATTCTAACTGCACCAGCCTGATATGGATGCATTTTGAGCCAATCAAAATCAGTTCGGACCCTGTTGGACCAACTTTCTATTTTTAGAAAATTTTGCCAGTATCCGTTTCGAGAGAAACCCAGAAAAACCCAGAAAACATTACTAATTTTAGAAAATTTCTAAAAATAGCAGTTTTCCTAAAATTTAGGGATGAAAAACTAAGATCTAGCTTTTGTAGATTAAGCTGCTCTTAGCAGACCCAGATCGTCAGATTTTGAAAATTTAGCGTTTTAACTCCTCATGCAAGACCTGCACACCCAAATTTTGACCTTTTTGACTGATTTGACAAGACTTTTACTCATTTCTTCAAAATATCTAAGTGTAACAAAAATTTTAATTTTGGGGTACAACAAACTTGTGCATAGCCTTTGCACACAAGCCTTTCTTTATTCCTTGTGACTTCCCCATCTTCAATTAGCTTGTTTCGAAACACCCAATTGGTTCCAATGACGTTCTTGTCCTTAGGTCTTGGGACAAGCTCCTAAGTTTCATTCTTCTCTATTTGGTCCAATTCTTCCTTCATGGCCTTGATCTAGTATGTTCTTCACTTCCTTCTGAAAAGTTCTTTGGTTCAACTTTGGAAAGCAAACACAAATTTGCATGTTCTGTTGTATTTGCAAGTTTTCTTCTTGTCCCATCTAACATTTCTCACTTTTGAATTCATTGAGAATGTAAAGATTACCATATGTTCTATATGTATTTGATATCAATTTTCCATCTTTCATGATTGTGCATCCTTTAGAATGAAACATGAATGTGTGCCCTTGGTCACACAACTAACTCACACTCAGAAGGTTATGTTTCAGTAATTCAACATATATGACATCCTTAGTTATAATTCTTCCATTATCCAGACTAAGTGTGACTTTTCCTTTTATGCTTGATGTAGTATTGCCCCCAAATTTGATAGTTCCTTCATTCACTTTCTTTAGAGAGAGAAATTTGCTTTTGTCAATAGTCATGTGGGTTGAACAACCACTGTCAATACACCATTTGTATTTCTCATCTTGAGCATATAGAGCAACTTGTACAAGCATTGATTTTTCTTTCATTTCTTGTTCCTTCTTCCAAACCTTGTTTGATTCATCCTTTTTCTTGTCACAAACATCCTTCTTATTTTGTCTCAGAGGTTCGGGAAAAATAGTTCTGCAAAAATGTGTTGTGTGCCCACAATTGTTGCACTTGTGACATATAATGTTATAATCCATTAGAGGAGAAAATGAATTATAATTCCTCTTTGTGAATTCAAAATCATTCCTTGTGCAAAATCTACAAGTTATTGCTTTATGCCCAAACTAGTTACATGAAAAGCAATATGTAATGTCCCCTTTTTAGTGTAAGCACTTAACCCCGAATCTTGTATTCAAAGTGTTTCTCAAAGAGACATTAGAAATATTAGAGGTCAATAAATTTTGGTAATAACATCTAATAAGATCAAAGATGATACCAATAATTCATTCTTATCAAAGGATCATTCATTTCCTTCACTATGAATGATTCTTCTATAATACATTTCATAAGTATATTAGGGTAAATATCAAGATCTCTCAAGATCACATAGATGGAATCATTCTATCTATCATCATAGTGAATGATTAGAGTCATTACTACTTATAAGGCTCACTAATTACTACAAGCACCATTATTGGATAGTTGGGAATCATATAATATACATATGTATATGCCTAAATATATACTCACCAATTGTTATTTGTCACTCTAATTCTCACATACTTATTCAGCCTAATATATATTCAAATATATTCATACATCCTAATGTACTTAATATATTTATCAAATATCAACTATTAGTATCTATCTTTTATTAACATAAGCTTGAAATCATAGTCTAGTTCTTAGAGTCATGAATTAATCATTATCACATAATTGAATATGATACACAAATATATGTATAACTATCAATTACCATAAAATATATTTATTAACATATGAATTGCATATATAGGAAATATATTATCTTTAACATATTTGTATTCGTCATATATATTTTAAATACTATATGACAAATACCAATCTTTATTACATTCTTTAATTTATTCATTTAGTATCATTTATTTATTCTTGATTAATTTTCAACATAAATAATAATTATTTAATTTATAACAGAAATTACCTTTCTGTCTGGATGGGTCTGCAGATACCCCTTTCTCTCTTCCACCGTACTCCCTCCTCTTTCCTATGTTCCCTTTTTTCTTATATGCTTTAATCTCCCACTCTCTCCTCCTCAGGCCGCTGGTTGTCTTTGCCTAAATTCCGCTTAATCTCTTAGAATACGTGATTTCCAGAGGGTATCCTTTTCTGTTGCTCCGTGATTTATTTCTCCTTCATTCGTTGATGTCCCTCATCATCTTACTTCCTCTTACTTTATATCCTTTTATCAATGAGAAAAGATGCGCTTCTTTAAGGAAGGTTGTGTTCTTTCATTTTCGAGGGACGTGACTTGCTGCTTATGATTAATCACTCAGCTTTGTATTTGATGACTATTATTTATATTGTTTTTAGGTGTTTATTTTAATATGCTTATATTTATATTTTATTCAATATTTATACTTATATTTATTTTGATATATTTATAGTATCGTTATAATAAATATTTATATATTAATATTATCTTTGTAATTAAATTGCTTATATATATATATATATATACATATATATGTTTTGTTACTTATTTATTTATTTGAGACATAGTTATTATTTTGATATTTGGTTTATTTATTTTTGTCTCAATATTTCATATCGGTTTTTACAATTCCGGGGACATGACACAATAACCATGGAAAGAATATTGAAACCTAGTTGTGCATGGCTTCCTTTGAGGAAAGGACCATTTGAGGTTGTCCTTGTTAGGTCTTTGAAATTGTGAGGCTTTATCCTCCTTGTTTTCCTCTTTGTTCACCTCCTCTTTGTTTTCTTCCCTTTTATTCTCTTCTTTGTTCACCTCCTCGTTGTTGGAACTTTTGAGGGCTATAGCATAATTCTTACTTTCCAACAGGGTGATCCCACAATACTGGTTTACAATTTTTGGCCAAACTGGACACTGAACTGATTTTTTCTAACTAAATCTTCACTTTCGAGCACCTATAGCGGCTAAACTGTGAAGAATTTGAAGATGATGCAAACTAGCGATTTGTGACATTTTGTCTATAGATTCTAAATATATTTTTTTCAAAATTTTTGGAATCAGATTGCACTTCTTTTTCCATCTCCTTCGAAAACTAGTTTTTTTCAGTAAACACCATTTTTAAGGAGTGACGCTCACCGTATACAACATAACTTTTTTCCCATGAAGGATAAAATTATAATTTTTTCAAATTTAGATTTGTAACTATGATATCTAGTGCTTTCATTTGGTTTTGTTGATGAGCATTTTATGACCACACCAACACAGAATAAAGTTTCCAACGGTCACTCTATCCTCTCTTGATCAAAATTTCTTGCATGCTAAGATTGCAAAAGATCATGCATTCAACTCCAAGGTTCTTTCATGCAATGGACGTAGACTTAGTTGGTTTGATGTGATTTGCTGGTATTTCAAGGAGACTTACACAATTGTTCACTCGAGAGAAAGGGACTTTCAAGATTCAGAAGATTTAACAATGACGCTCAAGTTTCCTAAACTAACCAGAGAATGCTGAATTTGAATGGCTGCAGAGATTTAGAAAAAAAAGCTCTAATCTACCCTAGGCGCTAAACGTGGCGATCAAATCTCACAAACTTCAACCAAGCTTTGCTTTGCCTCACCTCAGACAAACTTCCACAAAACCGGTGCAATCTTCAAAGGGGTGAACTAGAAATATTCATATTACAGATTAACATGAAGACACCATCACGACGATGCATACCAACATGTAAATTATAACCGAAGTTAGGTTCAAACTATTCCAGTTGACCACACAAGGTGAACCCACCATTAGTGAGCTTGCTAGTGGTATGGACTAGCGAAGCTTGCTCACATCAACCACCACATTCCACAATCATCTACTTGCATGAAATAAAATCTATTCTACTCTATCTAAGTTCTACTCTAAGATTCTATGCTAATTGGAAGGATGAAGAAACCTTGCTAGATGCACACAATAAAAGATGAAATCACAAGCAATGACAACTCTTTTTATTATGGTAGTGTTCACAATAGTCTCTTACATAGCATTCAGTTGAAAACTTTCCTTCCTTCCATACAAATGAGGGGGGATGCCCCTTTTATAGCTGGCCTAGTCCAACAGACGACTCAAATTCAACTACAATAAACGGCTCAGATTGAGCCACATAAGCCCTACTCAAGATTTAACCTAAAAACAACCACAAAGTGGAGGAGTGGGGGTAATAAATGAGCACATGATGCCCACTCTCTCCCTCTGAGCATTATGAGCATTTAATGCCCACTATCATCTAGAAGGTCATCATCCAAGAAGGTGTTCCCATTTTCTTTCTCTCTAACCGCAAACTCGATGAATTTGGCCAATACTGCCCCAACCTCCTAAATTGAGATGGGTGGAATATGGTTGAGCTGAAACTCAAGCACTGTGACCGCTTGCCCCAAGATTTTCCCCAAGCAACTAAGGCATCCTGAGTGTTCTGAATGATGTTGGAGAAGGTCAAAATATTTTCAAAATCTACCTAGGCAAATGACCTTACATCCAAAAAGAAAGGCTCCAATCTGCTCTTCAAGCCATCCGCAGTCACCTCTTCTAGAGTGAATCTTTTAGCAAGTAAGGCTTCAAGCGTGTTCAAGACTCCCTCCTGAATATTTCCCATTGCCTTTCTAACTCTAGCTGATTCTGCCTGAGCTACATTGAAGAAGCCTTGACCTGTGACTCCTGAGGAATACCAATTGGGGAAGTCATATCTGTCACCCTCTTGAATCACTCCTCCTTCTACCAGATTCTGTATGGACATATGCATTAGAGCTGCCAAGCAAGGAACAATTTTATCCTGATAAATGTTGGTTTCACTCCAGGCCTAATCAACATTACTCATGCGCGTCAGAATATTGGAGGCCTGCTGAAAAGAATGGGCAAGGTCCTCCATAAACTTCTCCGTCTCTGCGCAAATATGGCCAACCCACTTATCTGCCTCTTGAGCCATCTTCTTTAAATCTTCCAAGCCGCTGACTGATTCCCTCAGAAGTTCAGCTAGAAGATCAACCGCTGGATTTTCTTGTCCACATGGACGGGCTAAGTGTTGCACATAGCCAACCAATGTCTTATGTTCTTTCTTCAATCTTTTATACTTCCCTTCTGTCCGGAGCAACCTATCCTTAAGAGCCTAATAGGAGCTATCACATTCTTCGATTATTTGAGCTCCTGTAGGGCGGCCCAACTCTATAGTAGTGACCACATAATTCTTTGGGATAGCCTCATCTCGGTCACATTCTACCCTAGGAACAACAACATGGAGTGTGCGAGAACCAGACTTATCTATAGATATCTTCAAGAACTTTTTGGCCCTCTTCTTTTCTGGTGATCCATTGATTCTGCTGAGGAATTCCTCCATTTCAATTGTTGGGCCAGTCTCCTCAACAGGATCCCTTCTCATTCTTTTCTTGAGCCAATCTGGCACTGCCTACTATGGGTCACAAATAATAAGCAGTTGTTCCTCTCTTGCTTCCTCTCCATGCACTTCTTCTCTAACAACATTCTGTTGAGGTTCATCAGTTTCCATCTGCTGAGTATTTTCTCCTGAACCTTCAGCCTCTTGCTCTGCAGTAGTCTCTTCCCCCAAAGCTGTCTCAATCAACTATTGGAAGCAGGTGTCTGTCTCTGTCTCCACTTCTTCTCCTTGCTGGTTTTCCTTCCTAGGAGTGTTGACACTTTGACTATTTGGCTCTCTAAGAGGTGGCTGGTTCACCTCCTGAAACTCTTGCTCCTCATTCAATCTGCTTCTTTGGTCTGCAAACAATGAGACCTCCTGCACGCTCGAAGAGCGAGTCTGTGATGGCATGGATGATGCTTCCTCTACCCTCTAAGGCACCTGTTGAACTTGCACCTCCCTCTACGGTTTTGAACCTTGGGCGACTTGTTTCCTTTTTCTAGCCGTTGGTAGCCTTTGGTCACCCATCAAATTGTAAGTGAGGGGGACTGATCTGCTTTTAAATCTATTCACATGCCTTTCTACCCAATTTCTAGTGAATGTTAAGACTGGTATGCATAATCTATCTAAGTCTGTAATTTCCGGTTCTGACCAATCGGGTAGTGGGACCATTGTGTTTCTTACTGTTTCATAGTCGGGCTACATAACATTTAGGTCCTCATCTACCTGATCTGGAACTGGAACAATCTCACATTCTCTGATCATTTTCAAGGGTATTTTGGAAAACATTCTTCTTCTAACCTCAGCATCATCCACGACATTGGCCCAAAAGCCTTCAATGTGCACCTTGTGCCTATATTCCACACCCTGCACCATTCTGATATTTTTATAAGGATCAAAATCTTGCCTATTGGTGTGGTATGAGAGGTGGAAAAACTGTAGCTCATCTTCAACTTCTTTGGCTGCCTGCAAACAGGGACAAACCTCATCTGAATTCCCCATGATGACCGGGAAGTCCAATCCTCCTTTCTTCTTTTTCTGAATTTTATCATAGGCAGTGAGCTACCTAGATATCTCTAACATCACCATTCTATCTGTGGGGTACCTTGGTAATCTATAAGGATATGATGTAAACCCCTGCAACCTAATATAAGTGAACTTTGGAAATTGGATAAACCAACATCCATATCTCTTGATCAACTCCTGAGCTTCTTTTGATATCCTCTGTTGAGTCCTTCATTGAAGGGTCCTGGCTATGTGCATTATGAAGGCATCGTTCACCCTTCTGTAGCTGGAGTTGCTGCTCTGGTGCAATTGTGGGCAAGCCTTGTAAATTTTGAACTGCTCAAGACCACAACTAATCAGCTCCTTATAAGTTATTCCCTTGTATTTAGTCATTCGAGCTAGCATGTATATTACATATGAGCTCATGTAAAAAGTTTTAGTTCTCCTTAGATTCCTGAACTGTTCATCCAGATTATCACTTATCATTCTTGCCCAGTCCACACAGTCCTTCCCCTCCAGCACAATCCAGATGTAGTAGAACATCCACGGCTCGAAGATGTACGACTGAGAACTTCCATTCACTCGGTTGAGCATCATTATTAGATCACAATATTCCTACTTCACATCATCTGAAATAATTTGCTTGGGGAGCTTGGTGCAAGGAGGCCTAGGCTTCTACATCCAAACAAAATTTATCATTCCAGCGCATCTCTCAAAAGTAGAAGCGTACATCCTTTCATCCCTCTGCTTTGTTCTGTATACCATCTCATTGAAAGTAGGGATTCCAAACGCCTCTTCGATGGCCTCAGGTGTAAGATTGGAAAACAATTTGCCATCAGAAGAAACAATAGTCCTTTGCTCTGGCCTGTAGCAGTTGGCACATTCCAGGATTAACTCTGGACACTGGATAGCTGGTGGAAAACCAGCAGCTGCATAAAGTCCACTCTTCATAATTTGATGTGCCGTGACTGATGGAGGATAGCCACCTATCCCAGACATCCGACCTCTGAGTGCTCCAAGATTGTATGAACCTAGATTCGTATCATTTAGCTTTCTCAACTTCGATGTAAACTTGGATTCTGGAAGAAATGTTTTGCTTAACTTCTTTATCACCGCCTGCCTGGATATATTGGCCTTGCTTGACTCAGCATTGGAAGCCTTGCCTGCAGCTTTGTTGGCCTTTGCAGCTGCTCCTCTGCCTGCTTCGGCCATCCTGCAAAACAAAAGATAGGTATTAAAATTCAAACTTAGAAAATAAATAACCTCGGGATAGCCAAAACGTGGAGCAAACTTCGAAAATAAGGAGCCTTAGCATTAAAATTTTAAACTCCAAACCTCAACACTCTTTCAGCAGTATGAATATTATTTCTGGCACTTAAAAATTTCACCCTTAGCACCTAGCTTGCTGATTTGACTTGCTCACTTCAGCAGTTTCACCTTAACGTTTTTTTTCCTCACTCTCAGAGCCACAACTTCGCATTTACAAATGGTGAGAAGAAATGAAAAATTTCATAGCTTAAATAATCGTGTCAAAGAATATTGCTAATTTGTGAGGGAGTTTATTTTAGCAAATTCATTAAATTTCTCCTTCCACTACTCGGTAGTTTCTAATTTTGGAGAGGTGATGGGCGAGTTGTCACCAAAGTGGGTCCTGTTCATCATAAACCTTGCCTTTGCCAAAGATTCTTTCCTTTGTAAAAATTTGAATTTCCCCTTTTGCTTCTTGAAACATTTTGTTATTTGAATTATTCATGGGGGAATCATTTAACTCATTTCATATTTCCCCCTTATCATAGGTGCGTTTTATCTCCTTTCATGGGTGCACTTAACCTTCTTGTTATGGGCACACTTCACCTTGGGGGCATTTCATCTTGTACCTTAGAATATTTTCATCTTGTGCCTTAGGCGCATTTGAGGCTAGGCACTTGGGCACAAATTTGTCTTGATGTTTGAGCGCACTTCACCTTGGGCGCCTTTGACCTCATGTCTCACATTTTCTTTCCTTAGAGTATTTCATCTACCTTCTTATTCCTCTTTGGTCGCACTTGAAGGGGTGTTGTGGACGCATATCTCATCTTGTCTTGAGGGCACATATGACCTTAGGTGCTAGGTGCATTTTGATCTTGTGCTAAGGGTGCGTTTTGATCTTGTCTTGGGGCAGATTCAAGCCCTTGACTTGGGCGCCTTTGAGAGGCTTCCAACTTGGGCGCATTTCCACCTAGAAGGAAAGGCTTTTAACACTTAGAAAAATTTTCAGTCTTTACATCCTTTCTTGGGTGTATTTTAGAAGGGCGCATATGAGAGTGACTTCTTCAATTCCCATGCCTTAGACAAATCTTTACCTTGGGCGCATATCATGTTGGGCGCAAATTAGAAGGGTTTCTCTAAGTTTATGCCTAGAAATACTCGACCAACTTCTTAATCACCTTGAGCGCAAATGAGAGTCCTCCATGGGCGCATTTCCATCTTGTGCCTTGGAAAATTTGTGCCTTAGAAATATTTGACCAACTTCTTGACCACCTTGAGCGCATTTCACCTTGGGTGTAGGGCGCATTCCAACCTTGTGCCTTGGGCGCAGATCCATGCTTGAGGCAAAGTTTTCAGCACTTAGAAAATTCCTTATCTTTCACACCCCATCATGGGCACATTCTCACCTTGAGCGCAAGAAGTTTCTTTGACTTAGTAAATTTTCTAGTCTTCTTTGCATCATGGGCGCATGAGAGGGGAGTCTCTTCAAGTTGGATTCCTCAGAAACTTTTTCACACCATTTCCTCCCCTTGGGCACATTTGAGATGTTGTCTTGATGAATTTCCAAGACCTAAGCAAATTTCCCTTGGAGAAGTGGGCACATATTATGTTTTGGGGGTTGGGGGTTGGGGGTGGAATTTTCACAAACTTAGGAATTTTTCAAATCTTTTCCCCCATTTTGAGCGCGTTTTGAACACTTAGGCAATTTTCAACCTGCTCATCCTTACTTCCTATTTTTTGTAATTTCTGAAGTCTTTGTGATTTTCATGAATTTTCAACTTCTCCAAACTTGATGTTGGCTCATTTTGGTCCTCATGACTTGACTGACTTGTTCACACTTGCTTGCTGTGCTAACCTGCTACTTTAGGCCCTGTTCCAGAGTGACTTACTAAAAATGGTAAGTATGCGGAATGCACTCAAATTTCACCAGTAGATTCCTTGGAAGATTCTAATCGCAGTGGGATACACCTGTTTTCAGTTTTTCTCGAGTTTTGCCCTTCATTTTAGGCATAAAAGTAGGAAACCCTAATTTCATTGCATGTGCTTCTGTTGACCTCTGTTCGACGCCGTTTCTGCTACGTACTGCTCTGCTCTGGAAACTAAAGATCTGGAGTTGTTCGGGTGGCATCATACCTGCTAAAAGTGGACCTGCTAAAAATAGTAAGTAGTCAAAATTGGCTCAAATTTTGTAGGTAGGTAGCTCAAAGGGCTCTAAACATGATGTAGCAATCGAATTTTCAATAGCCGTGAGAAGAAGGTCCCAAATGGAGTACTTACTAAAAATAGTAAGTTGTCAGAATTCAGTGAAATTTTAATGGGAACCTACCTGAAGCCTCCTGATTGCAGTGCCAGGCTCAGATTTCAATCTGCTTACTCAATTTGACCTCCAACTAAGCCTAAAGAATAAAAACCTTATTCCCACAAAACACACTCCAAACTTAGCCAAAATTCCAAATGGGGCCAAAAGATGGGTACATCCTCGGAAAGACATAAGGAACTAAGAGAGACCGCCACAAAAATACCCAAAACCAAAGCCAAAAGACTAGAAAGGGGCAAAAATTAGGGGGTCCCCATTTTGAATGGAGTGATGTGTGAAAAGGTCACAATAGGTTTCATAGTGTTTTATTGAATATTTTTTTCTTAATCAAGTTTCAAAGTCAAACCAATTACAATTCAGACATAGGCAGACCGTATACAACATAACTTTTTTTGTATGTATTGAAATTCAATATTTTTTTTGTTGGATCAAGGACTTCAATATCTAGTGCATTGATATTTTTCAAAAAAAAAATTGATAATCTGCTATTTTTCCATGTGCAAAACAGAGAGCTTGATTTTCGGTGAAAAACCTATGTTTAATCAAACTAAAAAAAAATACATAATAAAACCAAAACATATTAAAATTATATTCGTTGGATAGCTCGTTTCGAAGACTACCATCATCCAGCTGGGTCTGTGAAGTCTCATCCATTTTCATCCTCAACTCGAGCTTTGAAGAGAAAAATTCTAGAGATTTTTGGTACTAGAGGGGGAGAAGGGGGGAAAAGGGGGGTTCGCTTGAACCCCCTATCCACAAACTTTTCTTTTGTTTTTTTCCCGAGAAATGTGGGACCCAACATTTAATGGGTTTGCTCGAAGGGGGGTTCTACCCCCTTAGGATTCACTCGAACCAAATGTTCGTTTGAACCCCCAAAAACCAAATTTTTTTCCATGGGGGCGTTTTTTGCAATTTTCCTTTCTCACTGGAATTGTAAACCAGTTTTGTGGGTTTACCCAACGTCTGTAATGTCCCTTTCTTGACAGACACCAAATATTTATTTTTAGCCTTTATTTATTCTCGAAGGCTTAAAAAAAAGAGGAGAAATAAGGGAATATATTATTAAATTAATTATTTATAAAGTTATCTCAAAAATACTATATCATAAGGTGACTTTATACTTGATTAATTTAATAATAAAGTGACTAAAAATAAAATAATATCAAAAAGTCGCTTAATGAAATAAAATAACATTTTATTCTAGAAGTTTCTTAGAGTTGATTGAAAATTCTTTATAAGGAGCTTTTGGAGAGCATTTGAGAGATGGGCAGTGGCATATTCATCTACTTGTGTTGAAGAGCTTGAATGCTTGAATACTTGCCTGAGGGTTTGAAGACTCTAAGGTGCCAATTTCGGTTGTGAGATATCAACCCTAGTTGGGGGGTGGAGGAAGATACTTCAATCTTTCTCATTGGGCTTAATGCAATCATTGCAAGACAATTTTGGAGTGATTTTGGGATTATTCTGAGGTCTGCAATTTTGTTATAGTCTATAGATCAGCCATGGAGGAATTTGCATTTTCATTCCTAGCTCACAAATAAGTGGCCAGATTTTTATGGGTATTGGAGGGATCGATTGCTTTGAAGCCAACAATCATTTTTGTAGCATTTTTGAGGACTTTTCAGCTGGAGATTATTTTGTTTATCATCTTTTCCAAGTAGCAGGGGCGGCCTTCTCATAGGGGGGCGATTTTGAGGTTAGAAGACATTAAAAATTCCAAGAAAATTTCAAAAGGGTCGACTATCACTCTTGAAGCTGGGCGCACCTTTTAGAAGGCAAAAGAAGGCTTCAAAAAGGAGAATCGAACTTTTCTATGTTGGCTGCAAGAAGTTTCCAGGTTCTTTGTTCATTTGCATTCTTGCTATGTAATTCCTTTTGACATAAAGAGCTGTAGAAAATCAGCATTTAGTGATGTAATTGCATTCCTACCTTGAGAAAGAATTATATTGTATTGCTGTTGCAATCACAGCCATATTGCATCATAGTTTCATATAGAGAAATATTCAAAGTTTGCACTCAATAATCAGCATTGTAATTCCCTTATATCTTGGCAATATAGTTCTTGGAGTGATAAGGAGTTTGCATACAAAATGTTTGTTCAAATGTCTATTATGTATAAAATGCACTTCATTCAAATAGGATGCATGCCAAGTGTTTGTTAAAATGTCTCTTGGCTGTAGGTGATCAATTCATATCAGCAATTCATGTTTATGCATTTGAAAATACAAAAACAGATTGCATTTCATTCTAGTTACTTGTTTAGCATCATTTACATTCGTTTTCAAGTTTCCAAAACATCTTCGGCATCAAACAAACCAAAACATATCAGATCGAAACTTATTATCAGCAAGGTTGAAAGTTGCAAGGAAAGTGTTTGACAAAATTACTAAGGCAGAAAAATCAAATTCAAACTTCAAATTTGTCAAGGCACTTTACAATGTCTTTGTAGTTTGAGAACTTTTGCCATCAAAACCAAAACCACTTTTGATGAATGATGATCTTTGTGAGTTGACAAGGTCCTCTAACATTTCAGAACTTTTATCAAACTTTATGTTTTTGCTGAAATGATCTTTAGTCTTTTCTAGCTCCTTTCTCAAAGAAAAAGATTCATATTCAAGCTTCTCACACTCCAATTCTTTCGCCTTTAGCCGATCTTTTAAGACATCTTCAATGCGTCTGGCTTCTTCAACTTGAGCCTTCAAATCCAAAATTGTCTTTTCGGAGTTTTCGCCATCTTCTCAAATTTGGTCTTTCAACTTTGAGTTCCGCTTCTTGAGTCTTTTGATTTCATCTATGGAAATAGTAAGTTCTTCCCCAAGATCTACTATAGTGTCTTTCTCGCTTTTAATCTCTTCATTCCCTTTGTCTTTGCACTTTGGAGCTTCTTCTTAATTTGTTTCCATGGCCATAAAGATAATTTCTTCTCTATCACTTTTAGAGAAACTATCATCACTTTCCTCGAACGAACTATTGCTTCCTTGAACATATAGGCTCTTCTTGTATCTTCAGAAATTCTTCATTTTGAATTTCCTTTGAGTGGACTTCTTGTTATAATGACTTTGTCATGTCGCCCGAAATTGTAAATATGAAATACTAAAATACTAATAAATAAATAAATTAAATATCCAAGTGAATATCAAAATATATATATATATATATATATATATCACTATTAGGTAATATTATAATAAAATACAAGTACTAAACAATACAACAATTAATATTATTAAACAAATAAAATAAATTTCAGAATAAAAGTATGAGTAATTACCATTTAATATAAAAATGATCATTATAGGTAATATCATAATAATAAAGGAAAGTATATAAAATAGAATGCAAACTATGAAATATAACTAAACATCAAAATAAAGGAAAATATTTCCAAACAACACATAAACATATCGATGGGTCAAAAGAGTCGACCCTTGGTGGTGAATCGGCTCCAACACCAAGTCTTGGAAAAGTCACGTCTCCAGCAAAGAATTCAAATCGAGGGTCAATGCAAGTCTAAAGGAGATTACAGAGATTCAGACTGGTGGTTCCTTACAAACTGTTCAGAACTCCATGACAGCAGCATGTCTCCCTTCAGTTATGAATGGTGCATCCCTTATCAGGCATATACCCTTTGCAAACTCCTATGCAGCCACTATGCGAGTACCCTATGCCAGAGAATGAGCAGCACTCCACCTCAGAAAGTCACGTACAAATCTGAATGATTAATACGCCTCCAAATAAGTGATTTAGCACTAATGCGAAGTGCACAAGAGCCGCATACATGAGTCACCTCCCTCTTATGTGGAACACATCCTCTTTAAAAGAACTCATAGCTTTCCAAAAGGACCATGTCTTTGCCCAGAAGTAAAGATAAATCAGCACCTAGGGTTTAGGAAGTAGCACAACCTTTTGGAAGGTGAGACCTCTATAGAATGAAGATATTTGATGCAGCCACTATAAGTTCAGTGAGGGGATATCACCGAGATGATCAGAGAGAAAGATATACATAATCCAAGAAAGAAACATGAGTATTTGTACACCGATCCAGGCAGAAAGGTAAGTAATGTATCAAGAAAAAATAAATGGTAATAAATGAATATATTAGGAGTTTAGTAATGGTTGATGTTTGTCGTGTATATTTAATATATATGATAAATATAATTATAGCAAATATAATATGTTTCCTATATATAATTCATATGTCTAAATATAATTTGTGGTAATTGATAATTATATATATTCAATATATATATATATATATTGAGACTCATAAATACCTCATGAGTGGTGGACACATACAATATATATATATTATTTCGACTATCCAATAATGATGCTTGTAGAAATTCTTGAGCCTTATAAGTAATAACGACCCTATACATTCACTATGATGTTAAAGGATATAATATTCCATCTATGGGATCCTAAAAGATGTTTTATACATTCTAGAAGAATCATTCATAGCGGGTGATAAGGAGGAAACGAATATTCCTTTGACAAGAATGAAATATTTGTATCATCTTGATCTTATTAGATGTTATTATTGATCTCTAATGTTTCTAATATCTCTTCAAGGAGCACCTCGTATGCGAGATTCAGGTTTAAGTGGTTCCACTAGAAAGGGGTTATTATAAGTGGTATCAGAGCAACTTTCCTGCCATCTTGTGAAAATAGTGTATGCATACTAACCCAAGAAGGTATATTCTATAACATGTAGACATATATTCTGATTTATGCAGATCAGGTATGTCCTATAACCATTGAATGTAATTACTTTATTGTTGGCATTCATCATAGTTATTAAGATATATGTAAATTGTGAGATTTTGAATAAGAATAGTGATATTATTGTGGTAAATAATTAGGGAATTTAAATACCAATTGGTGGTTAATAGACCTATCTATGATTGATAAATAAATATATTATAGGTGGTTGATGAATACAGTTTATACATAATAATATTTGTCTAATTGATATTATTTATTATTGTCATTTTGGGGAATGCATATCACTACTATAGTATTGCTAATATGTTATTTTGAATTGGACAACTAATGATGTTATGATGATATATTCCATCCTAATTATGGTGTGTGTAACTATAAAAGAAAGACTAATTACATCTTTGCACCCCCGACAATATTAAAGATCATTATGATCTATCATTCTATTGAAACGTAGAATAAGAAGGCGACATCATTGGCTGGGAAAAACAAGAGGTTCCTACAGATCGAAGTGGTAAGTATTAGGTGTGTTGGCATTCAATTAGCACCTCTAGAGTGCTTATTGGAAACAGTCAGCTATTGCAAGTTTGTAGTGTTTGCTTCTTCAAATTGGGAGGGGAAGATCCCTCTTGTTGCTGATTTTTGCATAAATGAAAGGAATAAAGTAAACTACTATCCTATCTTTTTAACTCAGCGGTAGGACAAAAGGGTGCATAAACTCAATGTGCCATAGCTAAGCTTTTCTCTGGTTTCGGTAGATCTTAACTACGACTAAACTAGCTTTTAATCTATCCTATCTCCTCAAGATTAACAGAGCATGAGGGCAAAGGAGAGGGAATGGATGGTTCGATCACTTGGTCGAATTAGTCTCCTAGGATGCATCCAAAGGCTCTGAACTCCCATATCCATACTGAAATAAAATCCACACAAATGATCCTTACGGTAATTTATATCTCAGGATTCCCAAGGAGGTACCAAGACCTTTCTGAGGTGTAGGCTGAAAAGTAAATCATGAGAAACAACAAAGGGATGATAACCTTATTTCCTAAATTCCCAAGGAGGCACCAAGGCCTTTCCGAGGTGTAGATTGAAAACAAATTATTGGATACAACAAACAATGATAAAACTTTGAAACTTTATGATCAAAGGCATGGTAACTCTCTTGATTTATTATCTCAATATTCCACAAAAGATACACGTTGGGACAACAACCTGTGTCAAGGAACTATGACACATGAGGCGATCAAACCAAGAACACATGAACAAAGATTGGACACACCTATCTGAGTAGAGAGAGCATAAGCTGTACTTGGTGGTTAACTACAACAAATACGATCCAAGAACATATACTAAGTGAACAATATGAAGGAAAAATTGCTCAGCATTTTGCTGCCGTGAAGTAAAGTTACAAAATAATGAGCCCAAAGCTCTTATTTATAGAACTCAAAGGGGTAGGCAACCCTAAAATCTCCTTGAGTTAACAATCAGTTCTTGCCAATCAACAAGATTTATTCCTATGACTAAAAGTAGGTGAGCAAACAGTTAACTAGAAATCTACTTCAGTTAACTGAAACTAAACAAAGAGTCAACTGAAAACTACTTCAGTTGACTGAAACTAAACTAAAGGTGAACTTTAATAACAAAATGTGCCTCCAAAATAGACATCCACAATTAGTGGAGATCTGAGATCCATAATTCGTGGAAGTCAAAATAGACATCCTCAATTAGTGGGATCTGACATGCATGATCTATGGGACCTGGAGTTAACTTGGAAAGGGGCATCAAGTTAACTTCAGTCACAATTAATGCTACTTTGGAGGGTACGACATCCTTTTTGGGGTGCTGTACACCTCATCTCCACTAGTCAACAGTTCTTCTAGCCAGTCATTGACTTCTTCTGCCTCTCGCAATCTGCTTTTGATATTGGATACTCTTTGCAGCTACGTCATCCAGCCTTGTTGGACATGAAGTGTGGAAGGTAGTGTGGTAGTAATCGGTGGTGGCTCTGTGCTTGGAATGACTACCTTCCGTATTTTTCCATCCATTTAATGGTGATGTTATTTACGCCTTCCAAGGCGTCCAACTTGACTACGGGTTTAACTTGATGCATGTCCGTGTCGAGAGTTTTTAGAAAGTCGTGAAATAGGACCATTTTGGTATTGATTTCATCTTGAGAGGATTGTATTCTGAAAAACTTGACTGTTGACTGTAAACATAGATGTAAGAGACCTGGTGTCTCTCAACCCCAAATTATGCTGAATAATGAAATTTTGCTGAGTTTTGAGGGTTTGTGGGTTTTTCAATGATTTTTGTATATAAAGGTTTTTGCTGGTTTTTAAAATAAAATGATGCTAGATAATGAAAATACAATAAATATGCTAACATCTATGCACACTTGATACCAATGAGCTGCAAATGCCTTTCTATTATCCAATAACTGATTACAATACCAAAAGGCATACATGCATATAAAAAAGCAGCTGATTATTTAATAAGTGAACGTGGTTTTATTTGCAACACAGGTTAAATTGTACGGACAGCTTGATATAATGAATTCTCCTTCTGGATTTCGCTTGAGACAACCTTCTTTAACCTAGGCGCCACTTATGGAACAAACAAGACGCTGAAAGGGAAGGCGTTTTGCCTTGGAGGGAAAATCACGCCCTTGCTGGTTTGTACGACCCTTTTACAATAGATAGTACAACCTTCTCAACAGCAAGAGTACGGCCAAATAAGAAAGGAGAAGCTAATGAAAATCGAAGGAAAATGACGATACCAATCTGCAATTGATTCCTTCTCTGAACCCTTATTGAATCCTCTCAATGAAGCACGAATCTGACCTCTGTAATGAAGCCAACCATTAGCAAATTCTAGCTGATCTTTCACAACTTTAGAATGCTGGTCTATGAAGAGTTTACGTTCTCCACAACCTATAGATTTTTGAAACTTGACAGAAACCCTTGGTTTCTCACAAATTCCAAAGCTCTCACAAAAAAGACAAAGTTGAATAATCATTTCACATGAGTTCGAGTTTGTCTTGAGAGTCTTTATAATACCTTCAAGAAGCTCGACCCCCAAAAAGCACATTAATGATAAATTAAATGATAATTAAATTTCCCCTTTTTGATTTAGGCAATTACTCAATAATTGGGCGTACTTTCTCCTTGAGCAATTAATTGCCCATTAAATAATATCAGCCCACCTTATTATAAAGTCTTTTAATTATTTTATAATATGCCATTTAATTATTAATATCTCATTATTTGACTTTATAATATAAAGTCACAATAATAATTATTTAATTATCATTAAATACTAAAATATCCTCCGTTTGCTCATCCAACTGCCAAGCTGGGTCGAGTCTGAGAAAACCAACTGAACCAGGTGCCCTGCCAGAAATAGTAAACCCTGACAACCTGACTTACTATAAATAGTAAGTGTCTAAATATCACTTTGTGAGCATCTGCAAAGGCCCAAACCTGAATCAGAATGTGGAGTACTGTCTCCAACCACCGAGTAACTACCACAAAGGACCCTCTATCCCTAACTGTCAGCCTACGAGGGTCAAAATAATAGGCTCACTCCTCAACAAACAATGTCAGCTAAAAAGGGGACATTACAGTCCACCCTCCCTAAAATTGCTTGTCCCCAAGCAATCTCTACAAATAAAAATGCACCACACCACCTGGATCCCAAGGGTAGTGTCGGACAATGTCTGAAATATTCCGTGCCAGATTTTTTCAAATTTTCAATTACAATCAACAGGGCATTACACAGTCGTTAGGGTTAGCTCTAAACAAAAACGATACTGAAACAACTCTAACCAGAATGTACACCAGGATCCCGATGTGGGCAAGGTGTGAGCATTGGTCAGAGGATCTGAATGCAGAAACAGAGCTGGAAGGAACTCTAACCAAGAATGTGTCTGCGAAGAACGATCATATGGTCAGAGGATCTGCTATCATTACAAGTACTGAAAGGTAACTCAACACCAAGTATGTGCTACCCAATCCAGTATGGCATTGAGGCGACCATATGGCGAAGTGCTAAGAATTACAATGCTATGAAGGGAAATAAGCAAGAATACTGAAATACTCGACGTCAAGCATGTGCTTTCCAAATCGAGACGGAATGGGAGCTACCATATGACGGAGATGCTAGATATTACAGAGCAACTTCAGAAAGTAAGATAAGCATTACAAATCCGAATTAAGCAAGATTAAAGAATTGCTGACAGTACTACTGTACAGCTTACAACATGATATAGAATGCCTTGCTATCAATGTGAATCAAGAATTCATTAGAGCTGCAACAATGTATTGAATTTCCTTCAATGAATAATAAAACATAGATCAGAAACTGCACTGTAAAGACCAACTTCGAAATCTGATTTATGAGAGTCCTGTTTTTCGCATGCATGAACAGCAGCACTGAAACTCACAAATTCACTCACAACTCTCTCCAGACTCACTCAAATTTCATGAGACAAGATGCAATATGGTCCTAAGATGATGGTGCCAAAGATTGAAACACAAAACAGACCCAACAGTTCCTATTTTTAAAATGCACGAATCCCAATGTAAATACAAATGGTACGGCCCAGCAAGAGGGGCGATTTGACTTTAAAAATTGAATGCTTTTCTAAAAAATCTGAAACTTAAGGAAATAGTTCGCCCTTCACAGACAGAGAGAACTAGACAATACCCAGAATGATTTCATTTGTATTTTTTGACTTATGAATAAAAATGACAATCTGCTGTAATGAGAAATGCAATTCCTGAATCTCTCTAATATGCATAAATCTGAACTATAAAGCCACAAACTGATTACAATGCACAAATCCCAATACAAAACTCTCAACTACACTAACTCACCACTAGTCGCTATCTTTCAAGCGAGAAGCAATGCCAAGCTAGGAGGCTTTCATTCCTCGAAGCAATCCCAAAGCCAATCCGGCAGCATAACATTCCTGTAGACAAAAGATGCTGAAAAGATAACCAAAGGCTTCCTTTTATAATTTGTCGTTGACCTTCTCGAAACCCTAAACTTCCTTTTTGAGTCAAACCCTAATCCTCCAATAGATGGCATCCCTTTCTTCAAAGCTTCAATTTTGACTTTTTAATTAATTTCATCACTTTAATAATGGCGTCCAACTTAAGGCTTTAATTCAACCTTAATAATTATAACATCATCTCAATGATAGTGCCACCCCTTAAAGACCACTTTTTTAAAACAACATTAAGTTAAGAGATAAGGCCAAGGGGGTAATATAACATTAAAATATAATGTTATTTAGTGAAATGAACTTATCTCTTCGAAACTGCATCCCAAGGCCAGAATCTGAATAAGCCAACTGATC
Organism: Sequoia sempervirens; assembly: GCA_007258455.2. Classification (NCBI taxonomy): domain Eukaryota; kingdom Viridiplantae; phylum Streptophyta; class Pinopsida; order Cupressales; family Cupressaceae; genus Sequoia; species Sequoia sempervirens. The sequence continues at coordinate 220,221 of VDFB02303260.1, forward strand.
AGTCTGAAATGGAAAACCAACCAAGCCGCAACCAACAGGACCACTGTCAGAAATAGAATTTACTAAAAATAGTAAATTCTTGAAATTGCTCAGAATGCCAAGAACAACATATCACTGCGAAGCTCTCTGAAAACCCAGAAAGAATCCGCCATTGAAACAACCAACCTCAAGCAAGAGCATCCTTCAAAACATGAAACCCTAATTTCACCTTCTGAATAGCCTACGGGTCTCCAGAATAGGCTAACGGTCACTGGAAAGATCATGCTCGAGAAGGGGACATTACAGTCCGCCCTCCCCAAGATTGCTTGTCCTCAAGCAATCGCAACCCTGGATGCTGCAGAATTTTATCATTCTCCCAAGTTGCATCCTCTATAGGCAAGTTTTTCCACTTCACCAAGTATTCTCTAATTGTTCTTTTCCTCAAAGAACGCTCTCGAGAATCAAGAATCTCCTCTGGAATTAAAACCAACTGTCCTTCCTCATCCAAAGGAGGCGACTGTGATGCAGCAACAACATTATGTCCAAGCGCCTTCTTGAGGCGAGACACGTGGAAGACATTGTGCACTTTGCTACTTGAAGGTAGCTCCAACTCATACGCTACTGCTCCCACCCTTTTGATAACCTTGAACGGCCCATAGAAGCGAGGTTTGAGCTTCTCAGCTCCACTCTTCTTGAGAGTAGACTGTCTGTAAGGCTGTAGTCTGAGATAAACCATATCCCCAACCTCAAAAGAGCGCTCAACACACCTCTGATCAGCATACATCTTCTGCTGATTCTATGCAATCTGAAGATTGTTCTTCAATGATTTCATGATGTCTTGACTCTGCTGCAATAAGTCCTTGGCTTGAGGAGCTTTGGTATCACCAAATACCAAATCAGCAAAGCTAGGTGCTTCATAACCATAAAGAGCCAAGAAAGGCGACATCTTTATTGACATATGAAAGGAAGAATTATAACAGTACTCGCCTATGTGAAGCCACTTAACCCACGCTCTTTGCTGCTCTGAAACATAGTTTCTCAAGTAGCCTTCCAACCACTTGTTCACTATTTTAGTTTGTCCATCTGTTTGGGGGTGATAACTAGTGCTTGGAGTAAGCACAGTACCACTCATTCTGAAGACCTCTTGCCAAAAAGTGCTTAGGAACTTGCTGTCCCTATCACTCACAATGTTTTTTGGCAGCCCATGTAACCTAAACACCTCATGAAAAAACAGATCTGCAACTTGGGCTGCTGAAAAAGAGCTGGTAATGGCGAAGAAGTGTGCAAATTTTGTTAGTCTATCCACTACAACGTAGATACAATCCTTCCCTTGGACCTTGGGCAACCCTGTGATGAAGTCCATCGATATGCTTTCCCATTTTTGATTGGGAATAGGGAGAGGTTGCAGCAGACCAGCTGGTAAAGTATGCTCATTCTTGTTCATTTGACAAACGGGACACTCCTGAATGTAGCGTTGAACTTCTCCTTCAACCCTTTCCAAGAAAATCTTTCCCGGATCTGCCTATATGTCTTAAAGAACCCTTGATGACCAGCAAGCGGAATGTCATGAAATGTCAACAAAATCTTCTTTCTGAGCTTAGAATCAGCCACTAAAAAGATTCTACCCTTGTAGTGTATCAACCCTTCAATCACCTTGTACCTTTCATCATGAAAAGTACCCTCAATGATGCTGGTTGCAAACTGATTTTTGGCATAATCAGCAAGCAACATGTCCTTCCAATCAGTGGTAAGCTCACACAATGAGCTCAAATGGGGTCTCCTAGACAGAGCATCAGCCACAATGTTATTTTTCCCTTTGACGTACTCAATGTCAAAGTCGTAAGCTTGAAGCTTACTCACCCACTTTTGTTGCCTCTCGTTCAGATCCTTCTGATGCATGAAGTGTTTGAGACTATTGTGATCAGTCTTGACCACGAACTTGTTTCCCACCAAATACTGTCTGAACTTAGCTAATGCATGCATAATGGCAAGCATTTCCTTGTCATAAATGGAGTAGGTTCTTTCAACACCTCTTAGCTTTCTACTCTCAAACACTATTGGATGTTTGTTTTGCATCAAAACAGCCCCAACTCCTTCACCGGATGCATCACACTGTAGCTCGAAAGGCTTGGAGAAATCCGGAATAGCCAAAACCGGACAAGAGCTCATGATCCTCTTAAACTTATCAAAAGTAGTTTGAGCCTTTTCTGACCAACAAAAGGCCCCCTTTTTCGTGAGGTCAGTAAGAGGAGCAGCATTCTGTGAGTAGCCTTTCACAAATCTTCTGTAAAATCCACATAGACCCAAAAATCCTTTCAATTGAGTCAAGTTCTCAGGAGGTGGCCAATCAACAACTGCCTTGATCTTTTCAGGATCAACCTTCACTCCCTCAGCACTGATTATGTGACCAAGGTAAAGTAGTTCCTCCATTCCAAATTCACATTTGGATTCTTTGGCAAACAAGCTTTCGGATTCTAGAATGCTGAGCACTTCCTCCAAGTGCTTGAGATGTTCTTCCCAAGTCTTGCTAAAAATCAAAATATCATCGAAGAATATCAACACAAACCTCCTCAACTGCTTCTGAAAAACTCTGTTCATACAAGACTGGAAGGTAGCAGGAGCATTAGTCAACCCAAATGGCATGACTAGAAACTCGAAGTGGCCATAGTGACATCTAAAAGCTATCTTCTCAACATCAGATCCTCTCATCCGAATCTGATGGTAGCCCGATCTCAAATCGATCTTTGAAAAGAACTTCGCCCCATGTAGCTCATCAATGAGCTCATCTATCCTTGGAATGGGGTATCGGTTTTTTATGGTGCTTTGATTCAAAGCACGATAGTCCACGCACATGCGCATGGTACCATCCTTCTTCTTCACAAGAACCACGGCTGAAGCAAAGGGACTCTTGCTTGGACAAATGAAACCCATCTCCAAGAGTTCCTGAATATTTTTCTCAATATCATCCTTCTGCTTCTTAGGGTACCGATATGGAGTTGTAATAACTGGTTTAGCTCCTTCCTTGAGCTCTATGATATGCTCCGAACCCCGTTCAGGTGGTGGTCCAGGAGGTAAATCAGCAAATACCTTGCTCTTCTTTGTGAGTAAAGACTGCACATCAGGAGGATAGTCTCTCTTAGTGTCAACCGGACTAGCAGGAAGAATCATACATTCTGCAACCCACTCAACTTGATCATGACGAACCAGCCTTGCCATTTTCTTGAATGACACAACCCGAGGACCCCCATTGGACATTCCTCTTAGTACTACCCTCTTCCCATCGGATTGAAACTTGAGCTCCATAGTTTGTAGATTTAGGGAGATCTCTCCAAGTGAACGCAGCCATTGAATGCCCAAAACGGCATCCGTATCTCCAATGTTGACTACATAGAAGTCGTCCTTGACTTCATAGTTTCCCAACTGCATAGTCATGTTTGAGATCTTCTTGGTACATGAAATGTGGAATCCATCAGCAACCATGACCTTGAAGCCTTCAAACTCCTCTGTTTGCAGCCCCTTCTTTGTCACCACAACTTCATCAATGAAGTTATGTGTTGCCCCGGTGTCAATCAAAGCAACTATTCGCTGCCCCTTAATCATCCCTCGAACCTTGAAGGATTCATTCCGTTGAAAGCTCGAAAGTTGAGCCAAAATACCTCCGCTTTCCTTTTCATCTTCAGACTCTTCTGGAACTCTTTCCACTTCACTATCTTCAAAATCAGATTGCTGGTCTGAAAAATCAGAATTACTTTCACCAGCTGAATAGTACTCAATCTGATTAAATTTAACTCCCTTTGGGCAAACATGATCTTGAGACCATTTTTCCCTACACCGGAAACATAACCCCTTTCTTCTGAGTTCGTTCAGTGTCTCTGGATCTAATCTTGTGACATGAGGATTATGATTTTTGAACTCCTTATGCTGAGGTCTCAAAGGAGGTCTTTGATGAGGTCTTTTCCCTTTATCCCCTTTGTGAAAGGATGGCCTGGGTTGAAACTTTGCCTTAGGAGCTGCCCACTCCATGTTTCTTGCCTTCTTCATGGCCTCCTGTAGGGAGGGTGGATCAAAAGCCTTAATCCAACCCTTGAGTGGTTCCATCAATCCTTCACTGAAAAGGATCACCAACCGCCTCTCCGTGATTCCAGTGACCATGACTGAAAGTCTCTGGAACTCAGCTATGTAGGCATCAACTGTGCCATACTGCCTCAACTGTGCCAATTCTCTGAAATGAATTTCAGGATCTTTTTTCTCAAATCTCTCAATGAGCCTATTGGTGAACTCATCATAGGTTGTGATAGATCGATGACCCAAGGTGACTAGGCCATGGTACCACCACTCGTGCGCCACCCCATCTAGGTGTAGCGTAGCGAACTTAATCGCCTCCTCTTCCGCCATGGGTTTAAGAGCTAGATAGTTATCCAGCTTTTGAATCCAAGCTCAAGTTGAACTGTTATCACTCCCGTCATAGTGTGGAAGTATAACCTTGTTGACAGCTTGATACAAGTCCCCTTGAATTGTTGTTCTTCTTTGCTCATGATGTCTCCCTTGTCCCTTATTCTTTCTTTTATGATCCATAAAGTCATTATAGGACATATCCATCTTGATTTCATCAAAGAGAGAATTATACTCCGCACGGCCAAGTCTCAACTGCTCCACGAATGAAGCATTCTCTTCAGGATCAGGTTGAGTATTTACGGGTACCAAGAAGGTGGGTTTGAATGGCTTGGCAGAAATGTACATATTGTTTGAAACAGGCTGAGCAGCATGTCCATCATGCTGGTTGGAGGCACTGTGTTCTCCTCTATGTCCAGGGTTACTTTGTGGAGTTGTATTCTGGCCCACTTTCCCCATCATGAGAGATACCATATCCATCAGGGCATCCATCTTCCTTTCAAATCTCTTTCTGGGACTTATCGATCTCTCTCTTCCTTTTCCACTATCATCTCTGTTGTTGGTAAACCTCTCGTTACCCCCAACTGATCTCTCACTTTCTGCCATATCTGTTTCCTGAGAAGACTCCCAATGAGCCCTCAAGACCTCTGAAGCTGTCTGACCTTCTGGGGCCTGATAGGGCTGAAACTGTTTTCCAACTTTCTTGTCTTCCCTTGCTATGTATCTCTTTTCTCTGTCACTCATAGACGATTTGTTCACAGGATGGCAAGACCTTGGCTCTGATACCATTGAAATATTCCGAGCCAAATTTTTTCAAATTTTCAATTACAATCAATAGGGCATTACACAGTCGTTAGGGTTAGCTCTAAACCAAAACGATACTGAAACAACTCTAACCAGAATGTACACCAGGATCCCGATGTGGGCAAGGTGTGAGCATTGGTCAGAGGATCTGAATGTAGAAACAGAGCTGGAAGGAATTCTAACCAAGAATGTGTCCGCGAAGAACGATCATATGGTCAAAGGATCTGCTATCATTACAAGTACTGAAAGGTAACTCAACACCAAGTATGTGCTACCCAATCTAGTATGGAATTGAGGCAACCATATGGCGGAGTGCTAAGAATTACAATGCTATGAAGGGAAATAAGCAAGAATACTAAAATACTCGACGTCAAGCATGCGCTTTTCAAACCGAGACGAAATGGGAGCTACCATATGACGGAGATGCTAGATATTACAGAGCAACTTCAGAAAGTAATATAAGCATTACAAATCCGAATTAAGCAAGATTAAAGAACTGCTGACAGTACTACTGTACAGCTTACAACATGATATAGAATGCCTTGCTATCAATGTGAATCAAGAATTCATTAGAGCTGCAACAATGTATTGAATTTCCTTCAATGAATAATAAAACATAGATCAGAAACTGCACTGTAAAGACCAACTTCGAAATCTGATTTATGAGAGTCCTGTTTTTCGCATGCATGAACAGCAGCACTGAAACTCACAAATTCACTCACAACTCTCTCCAAACTCACTCAAATTTCATGAGACAGAATGCAATATGGTCCTAAGATGATGGCGCCAAAGATTGGAACACAAAACAGACCCAACAGTTCCTATTTTTAAAATGCACGAATCCCAATGCAAATACAAATGGTACGGCCCAGCAAGAGGGGCGATTTGACTTTAAAAATTGAATGCTTTTCTAAAAAATCTGAAACTTAAGGAAATAGTTCGCCCTTCACAGACAGAGAGAACTAGACAATACCCAGAATGATTTCATTTGTATTTTTTGACTTATGAATAAAAATGACAATCTGCTGTAATGAGAAATGCAATTCCTGAATCTCTCTAATATGCATAAATCTGAACTATAAAGCCACAAACTGATTACAATGCACAAATCCCAATACAAAACTCTCAACTACACTAACTCACCACTAGTCGCTATCTTTCAAGCGAGAAGCAATGCCAAGCTAGGAGGCTTTCATTCCTCGAAGCAATCCCAAAGCCAATCCGGCAGCATAACATTCTTGTAGACAAAAGATGCTGAAAAGAGAACCAAAGGCTTCCTTTTATAATTTGCCGATGACCTTCTCGAAACCCTAAACTTCCTTTTTGAGTCAAACCCTAATCCTCCAATAGATGGCATCCCTTTCTTCAAAGCTTCAATTTTGACTTTTTAATTAATTTCATCACTTTAATAATGGCGTCCAACTTAAGGCTTTAATTCAACCTTAATAATTATAACATTATCTCAATGATGGCGCCACCCCTTAAAGACCACTTTTTTAAAACAACATTAAGTTAAGAGATTAGGCCAAGGGGGTAATATAACATTAAAATATAACGTTATTTAGTGAAATGAACTTATCTCTTCGAAACTGCATCCCGAGGCCAAAATCTGAATAAGCCAACTGATCAGTCTGAAATGGAAAACCAACTGAGCCGCAACCAACAGGACCACTGCCAGAAATAGAATTTACTAAAAATAGTAAATTCTTGAAATTGCTCAAAATGCCAAGAACAACATATCACTGCGAAGCTCTCTGAAAACCCAGAAAGAATCCGCCATTGAAACAACCAACCTCAAGCAAGAGCATCCTTCGAAACATGAAACCCTAATTTCACCTTCCGAATAGCCTACGGGTCTCCAGAATAGGCTAACGATCACTGGAAAGATTATGCTCGAGAAGGGGACATTACAATGTCCCTGCTAGCCACAACTATCTCCTGTAACTCCCACAACTAATCAACTGAAATAGCATGCCATCTCTTGTCAACCTCAGTGTTGTCTGTCATAGGAGCAAGAAACTCATGAGGATGCAAGTCAATCTGCAAGCAACACTTGCCCCCTAAAACTGCACGAGATATACTGTCATCCAACATATCTAACACGTGCATACCAAAACTATGCGCCTGAAACAAATCGTGTACATGTGGGTCAAACATGAAACCGTTTGCACTCTGCACCGTGTACACACTGTGAAACTCCTTTGTGAGATAAGCCTGAAATCCCAGTGCACAAGTAGGATCCCAAACACGATCAGCACTCATCTCAAGACGAGGGTCAAGAGAGTGATCGACATCAAACTCAAAGAGCGGATTGTCATATGTCAATGTAACATCTGCCTCAAACAAGGGGTTGGTCACCAATCTACCTAGACCTCTAGGCTAATCCCAACCGGCTACCTCAGAACCCCTGGGGCACTGAGCAAAACCATGCCTAATTTGCACAAAATCCTCCTCTACCTTCTTGCTCTTCCCACTAGAGAGATAGAGCATAGGCTCCGATCTGTAATCCCCCTCAACACATATTTCTTGCCTTGTATCTCAAATCTCATCTCCATTTTAGGCAAGTTGAGGGTGAACACACTAATGTCCTGAAGCCATCTCATACCCAACACTAAATCCATCCCACCCAGGTTGACCACATAAAAATCCACCTGCAACTCATAATCATTCAGCATGAGGGTGAGATTACAAATTCGCCGAGTGCAAGTGAGGGTATATCCATCCGCCACCCGAACTCTGAATCTAGCGAAGTCTTTTGTTCGAAGTCTGCATCTGCTGACAAAACTCTCATCAATAAAATTGTGTGTGGCTCTGGTGTCAAGCATGGAAATACATCACTGTCCATCCATTAATCCCCTGAACCTGAATGAATCATCCAGTGCACTAGCAGATAATACCAACGGGGACAAATTGGCATCGGGCCCAAACTCCATAGAGGCATTTCCAACCTCATTAGGCTCTGGAACAGCCTACTGGTCTGAAACATCAAACTCATCATTTGTATAATAAACCCACATTGCTCGATTCACTCTGCCCTTTGGCCTCAAAGGACAATCATGCTCCCTACTGTAGGGTTCTTTGCACCAAAAACATAGCTATTTCTGTCTCAATTCATCATGAGTTGCATCATCAATTCTTGTTGTTGTCTTTTTCTTCGTCTCTGCAATAGGTGTATAACTCTCCTCAATAGGCAAGGGGTTCGTTTTTGGCTGAAATTGTTTTTTCGGAGCAGCAAGCTCCATACTCCTTGCCTTCCGCATAGCCTCCTGTAGAGTAGGGGGATCAAATGCTTTGACCCAACCTCTCATAGGCTCATACAATCCCTCAATAAACAAAATGAAAAGTCTCCTCTCGGATATGCTTGTAACCATAACTGATAGCTTCTAGAACTCACCAATATAGGCATCCAAATTGCCCGACTACTTGAGCTAAGCTAGCTCTCTGAAATAGAGTTTTGGATCCTTTTTGTCGAAACGCTCTATGAGCCTGTTGGTGAACTCTTGATAAGTGGTAACCATGTGATGACCAAGTGTGTACATGCCGTGATGCCACCAATCATGCGTCAAAACATCAAGATGCAATGTAGCAAACTTAATGGCCTCGTCGTCCTCCTGCATGGGTCTCAAAGATAAGTAATTGTCTAACTTCTAAACCCAAGACCTCGTTGAACTCTTATCCGAGCCATCAAAATAAGGCAAGATAATCTTGCTAATTGCATGCTGAAGGTCTCTATTCACCTGCTGTGGTGGTGGTGGGGAGCTCTGCGGTCAAATCTACCTCCACCTCGAGGTCTATGCACATCCATAAACTCATGAAAAGACAAAGATTGCCTGATCTCAGGAGCCAATGTCAAATACTTTGCAAAGTATCTGATCACATCAACCACTGTCATACCCTGTGGTGTCTGAAACTCTGGCTGAGGAATGTGCTGCTCTGTCTACTGAACTAGAGGGGCCTCCCTGGTAATAAAAGTAGGCTGTCCAAGCCTACGCTCAGATATACTGAATGATGACTGTTGCTGTGCTATAGCCTGTGGCTAATCTACTACAATCCCACTCGTCTGCCCTCTCTGAAAGACATACTGGTGTGGAGTATGCTGTCTCATCGTGCCCATAAGCTGAGACATCATATCCATCATGTTGTCATGTCTTCTTCTGAACTCTGTTTCTGGACTCTCCCCTCTAGCATGTTCTTTTCCTAAATCTCGAGGAGTCTCTTTTGGACCCTCTCTATCTGCCATAAGTGTAGTAATACTGTTCTCACTACTGCTAGAACTAGATCTGTGAATACCCAAAATCCCTGAAGCTGTTTCTCCTTCTGGAACGGTTGGACCTATCCAATCTTCTTTACCTATTCCTCTACCCTTAGTGTAGAAAATGATATCTCTACTCATGGAATAACATCTGATAAGCACAGGATGGCAGGAAGACTATGCTCTAATACCACTGTAAGAGACCTAGTGTCTCTCAACCCCAAATTATGCTGAATAATGAAGTTTTGCTGAGTTTTGAGGGTTTGTGGGTTTTTCAATGATTTTTGCATATAAAGGTTTTTGCTAGTTTTTAAAATAAAATGATGCCAGATAATGAAAATACAATAAATATGCTAACATCTATGCACACTTGATACCAATGAGCTGCAAGCGCCTTTCTATTATCCAATAACTGATTACAATACCAAAAGGCATACATGCATATAAAAAAGCAGCTGATTATTTAATAAGTGAACCTGGTTTTATTTGCAGCAGAGGTTAAATTGTATGGCCAACTTGATATAATGAATTCTCCTTTTGGATTTCGCTTGAGACAACCTTCTTTAACCTAGGTGCCACTTATGGAACAAACAAGATGTAGAAACCCTTGTTTCCCCTAAACTTTGAATCTGACTGTTTTTGTTTGTTTTTGCGTTTTTTATTGTTTTTGGGTTTTTGTGCAATAAAGAGATAATGCGATTTTTGCAATAATTGATTTAAAAATCTAAATAATTTCAAATAGGTGCAAACTAAGCAAATAGCTATTGAAATAGAGATCCAGCATATTTATTGTTCATTCCAAATCATTACAATGATGGGTTTCTGACATGCAAGTGAAAAGACAAATGAATTGGAAATATTTAAAAACCTAATCTCAGCCGCCTTAGAGAGAAATCAGATCAGTACGGCTGTCTAAATGCAAACTCTCCTTTAGCCAGATGATATCCAATGCTCCCAAATGCCAAGCGCCTTCTACTGTGAAGTCAGACTGCAAGAAAGGCAAGCGATCTGCTCTCAGAAGAAAAGTACGGCTTTTATGAAGAGGCACGGCCTGTATGCAGCAGATGTACGGCTTGAAGCTGCAGCAATAAAGTACGGCCTTTATCTGGAGTCTCCAGATCTGACAAAAATGGGCGCATCTACTGAAGAAACTCTTTCAACTGAATCCAACTCTGAAACCCCTGAATATATTAATCTCTATGAAGCTCTGTAATCTCTTCTGAATGAAGAGACCTCTTTGCCTGGCAATAAATCGGATGATATCTCACACCCTCTGAATTGCTTTCACTGGAGATGGCTCGTTCCCCAATGCTCTGAGACTGAAACCCTTGGCTTCCGTGCTCTGGTCAAGACTTGAACAATTTTCAATTCACAAATAACATAATGGCTCGAATTCCAATGCAAAACCTTATACTTCTCTGAAAAGTGCGATTTCCTTAAAAATAGGGATCATTAAAAAGTTCGAACTTTTTATTTTAATATTTCAATAGTCTCCGGACAAATTTTTAATTATAAAATATAATTAAAAACGTCCCCTTCCATGATGGGCGACCCCTTCCAATATTTCACTTAAGTTATAATATAAAAATATTATAACTTTATATTATATGCTCCATTTAATTAATATTTAATTAATCAATCAAATATTAATAACTCCCTCAAGAAATGTCCGATGCACGAACCGTCTGAAGCTGGCGAACCAGGGAGTGATTTTGCACGTGATCAAACTAGACTGCTAAAAATAGCAGGGGTCCCTCGTTGAGTGCCAAAAACTGCTAAAAATAGCAACTCAGGCAAAAAGTGTCCGAATGAACCCGAACGAAAGCCAACTGATCAAATACTGACAACTGAAGCTGAGCCAAGCTCCATCAAGACCCTCTATCCAACCTATCAGCCTACGAGGGTCACATAATAGGCTAATCCTGTGCTCTAAGAGATGTCAACTAGAAGGGGACATGACACAAGAAGCTGAAAGGGAAGGCATTTTGCCTTGGAGGGAAAATCCCTTGCTGGTTTGTATGACCCTTTTACAATAGATAGTACGGCCTTCTCAACAGCAAGAGTACTGCCAAATAAGAAAGGAGAAGCTAATGAAAATCGAAGGCAAATGACGATACCAATCTGCAATTGATTCCTTCTCTGAACCCTTATTGAATCCTCTCAATGAAGCACGAATCTGACCTCTATAATGAAGCCAACCATTAGCAAACTTTAGCTGATCTTTCACAACTTTAGAATGCTGGTCTATGAAGAGTTTACATTCTCCACAGCCTGTAGATTTTTGAAACTTGATAAAAACCCTTGGTTTCTCACAAATCCCAAAGCTCTCACAAAAAAGACAAAGTTGAATAATCATTTCACATGAGTTCAAGTTTGTCTTGAGAGTCTTTATAATACCTTCAAGAAGCTCGACCCCCAAAAAGCACATTAATGATAAATTAAATGATAATTAAATTTCCCCTTTTTGACTTAGACAATTACTCAATAATTGGGCGTACTTTCTCCTTGAGCAATTAATTGCCCATTAAATAATATTAGCCCACCTTATTATAAAGTCTTTTAATTACTTTATAATATGCCATTTAATTATTAATATTTAATTATTTGACTTTATAATATAAAGTCACAATAATAATTATTTAATTATCATTAAATACTCAAATATCCTCCATTTGCTCATCCAACTGCCACACTGGGTCGAGTCTGAGAAAACCAACTGAACCAGGTAACCTACCAGAAATAGTAAACCCTGACAACCTGACTTACTATAAATAGTAAGTGTCTAAATATCACTCTATGAGCATCTGCAAAGGCCCAAACCTAAATCAGAATGTGGAGTATTGTCTCCAACCACCAAGTAACTACCACAAAGGACCCTCTATCCATAACTGTCAGCCTACGAGGGTCAAAATAATAGGCTCACTCCTCAACAAAAAATGTCAACTAAAAAGGGGACATTACAACAGATATGTTCAAACAACTTTTTCTGCAACTGCTAAAAATAGCCTGCCAAGGGGTAATTTTTATGAAAAAATCTGAGATGTGGGTTTTGTTGAATATGCTATGCTAATCATACCTAGTTGGTCAGATCTGTGATTATCTGTTGTTTTCTGGGACATGCAAGAAGTTTTAAGACAAAAGAGAGGAATAAGACAAGAGGAAGATTGGAAGTTATTCTTTGCCTTTCTAGAAAAATATGCTTCTGGATGCAACCTCTGAGAATTTATCTTTCTGTGCAACTGTTCTTCAAAAATACGAAGAACGGTGAAAACTTCTCTGTTAGATCTTGAAAAGATGGCTTGGAGAGCAAATTGTTATTTTAGCCTTCAACCTGCAAAGGAAATAATGAGATATGATGCCTAGGCTTGATATGTAATGATTCAAGTTTGAATGCATCAAGTTTGGGCGCCAACTCATGATTGAGGCCTGATTTAGCCTGATCTGGAGTTCTAAAAGTTGATTTCCATTGATTGTGGGACGTTTGGCCACTTTTGCCTCCAAAATATCTTAAGTCAGCAAATTCACCTTTGACCTTTTTAGGCATCCTTCTTGAGTTTGAACACTTTTTCATCATTTTTTCAAGCTGAAGTGCCTCTGTTCGATCCTTGCTCCCAATCGTTTAGTTGGTCTTGAGCAGCTACTGATGGATCCGTTGCTGAGATGGAACAACCCTGAAGAGATGTGTCTAGGAGCTGTCAAGTCAGAAAACTGAATATGAGGCTCCAAAATCAAGGGCACCTTTTCTCAGTAGGGGCGCTTTTACACCTGACTTAGTCAATTTTTTATGACTATTCTTCGTTTTCACCATTTAGACCCTTTGTGTTTCAATCTGATATCATTGCTGACTGATGAGTCAGATGACCTCGTTTGATGGTGCGTTGGATAACCAGCTCAATCCTAGAAAGGATGACTGGTTTCATAGCTCTTGAAAGTCAGTTTTAGTCCTTCAAAAGCATGGGCGCCTTTCTTTAGTAGGGGCGCTTTTGGCTTTTGACTTGTCATTTTTCATGTTATGAACTGCCTCAGTTTGATCTCCGTCATTAGATGACCGATTTGTCTGTTGCCTTCGTTGACGATTTCGTTGTCGAGATCGATCAAAATGGAGAAAGTCATCATCACTGAGCAAATAGACTGCATCTGCATGCCCAAAAGATTGGGCGCCTTTCTTCAGTAGGGGCGCTTTTCCTTGGTACTTAGCCAATTTTCATTTTCTTCATTCAGTCTCCACCTTTGGCATTTTCTGCTTGATCTCAACCCCTGACTATTTGACAGGTCATGTGAACATGCTGTCGGATTGATCACAAAGCTAGAAGAGAGCTAAACAGATGCCTTGTATAGAGTAACTGTTGATAACTTCATCAGGTGTCTGAAAAAGAAGGGTGCCCCTGGCCAGCAGGGGGGCTTTTTCCTTGAAGCTCACTGATTTATCTTCCATCTTGCATGCTCTGACGATCAACCATTGTTGTTGTTTGATTTGTCTCGCAGGTTGACTAACGGGTTCACTGCGAAGCTGAGCTGACGTCGGAGAGATCTCCCGAAGACAAGTTTTCTCAGGAACTGACATCTGGGCCATCTTGTTCAAGGGCGCCTTTCCTCAGTAGGGGCGCCTTTTTCATGATGGACTGCCATTTTGAATGGCTCTTGCTTGCAACATCTCCATACTTCGTTGACGTTTTCCGGTGATCTTTGAATCAGATGGTCTCGCTTGATGATGCGTTTGAAATCCAACAAAAACACGGAAGAGATGACTGCCTTGATGAAAGTTGATGACTACATTTGACTCTTGGAATTCAAGGGCACCCCTGACTAGCAGGGGCGGTTTTAGCTTGCAGTTTCATTATTTCCTTTGAAAAATTTCATTTCTTCATGCTTCGCGCTCGCCGTGCATCGTGATTGATTTGATCATTGTTGTTGACGACACATACATGTGCATCCAAGCAATCGCCTTCATCGTGCTGCATGTACGGGTGTTGGAAAAATGATTAAGGAATTTGACTACCCAGCCTCCTCTTGGTAACAAGGCGTGCATTCTCCGAACTTAGCCAAATTTTGGCATTTTTCAACTTTCAAAATCCCCTCCATCGTAGAGCATCTTTTTTAGCATTTCTGCCATGGATTCTTCATTGAAGCTTTCAAGGCTTAGCTTTCAACACTTGGTACTGGCCAATCTGCCATTAATAGTTTGAGAGCTCCTAACTTTGTTCCTGAAAAATGAAAATAGACCCACCAAAGTAAAACATGTTTTTTGATGATTCTGACTTGACCAGTGTGATTGTGAAGTCAACTAATCCTATCAAAATCATTTTCAATCATTTCCAGGAAGGTCCTATTTTCAAGGGTTTCCCTAAAAATAGGGGTTTGAAACCCTAATTTTCAATTTTTTAGAATTTTACACATATGTTCCTTGATAGAAACCCACAAAAACCTTATGTTTGGTTTGACCTAAAATAGACTTTTGACGACATTTTTACATGATTTAGCTCGAATTAGGCAGAATGCCAAAAATTTATTTTGGGTACAACAAGGTGCGTACTTTCATAGCCCTAAATCAGCAATCATAAATACCTTCATATAATTAGAAAATACTATTTGTTAAACATGTTATGAATGTAAATATTAATGATTGATAAATTGGATTTGATACTGATAAAGATGTTAATGGAGTTATTAATATTTGATAATTGATCAATATAAACATCGAATAGCATAAGGGACTACTGCATATACATTCATATGGTAAATAGATCATTTACATTGAACTCTTAATATCTTGATAAATTCATGAATCCCCATAGCATGGTGTAATTATGGGTAAATTGTCAATTTGATAATCATTAGATGCAATTGTTTTTATCATCAAACAATCATGTAGTTGGTTGAGGGATGGAACCAATAGGTTGAGCAGATACTAGGGTCCCTTTGAGGTAGACCACCCTCATTAGATGACTGTGGTCTGCCATTGGGGGCCAAGGGGGTTGTTTAGCCACTCTTGGGCTGAGAAGGGAGTGCTCGAAAGGCCTCCTATGGAAATCCTTCCTCCAAACTAACGCATGGTTGGATCAACTTGAGAAACTCTTCATCATAGTAGGGGATAGGGAAATAGGAGGTGCAGAAGGGATAGCAGGTGCTAGAGGCCCTTCCAAGTAGCCCACCCACATGGATGACTGTGTGTCTGCCATTGTTGGGCCAAGAGGGCCTGCATAGCTGCTCTTGGGCTTGGAAGGAACACCTCTATGGGAGTCCCATTGCAGCCATCCTATTCAACCATACCTATGATTGAGGAGACCAATAACTTCAGCAAGGTGTTGTTTGAGTCAATGCTACATGTGCCTCACATATATTCAAGTATATGCTTTGAGATAATTTATGAGTATTCCAGTGTATTCAAAGGTTTACTTTGTGACTTATATGTATGCTTTGTAACATATGTTCATGTGAATACTTGTGTATTACATGTATCTGTGTGCCTGCTTCATACTCATGTATGTACTTGATGACCTCGGGATGGTGGACGGGTCCACGGTGTAGTATGGAATGCACCAAATCCCCCTTCCCAATTGTCTGACGGTATATTTCATTCGAGTGTGTTTGTATTTGAGTGTATACTTTATGACTGGTGATTGAATTTGTATTTGGGTGTATACTCTATGATTGTGTTTGTATACTCTATGACTTGTAATTGTATTTGAGTGTATACTCTATGATTGTACTTGTATTTGAGTGACTTGTATATGTATTCGAGTTTATACTCTATGACGTATTTGTATACTTTGTGACCTTGAATTCAAGTATGTACTTCATGACGATGTATTCAAGTGTATACTTTATGACTTACATGTATTCGTACGTATGCTTTGTGACTTCATGCACTTGTGCATATACTTCATGTGTTATTCACACATATACTTCATGCTTTACCTATTTTATGGTGTTTTTGTTTCATGGTATATATGGACATGCTTAGCATCTTACTTGTTCACTTCATGACGGATGTACTCTAATACATGACTATTCCATTCTTAAATACTTTGTGATTGCGTAATTCATGCCTTATATATGTTTATTTGTATTTATTGAGTGTGTCTACGAGCATTCTTATACCTATGTTCTATATGTAGGATCATTTTGTGCTTTACGTATATTCAAATGAATGCTTCATATTGTGTATTTTCCATTTATTGAATGCATGATATGCTTATATTCCATGCATAGAAGTAGAATTGAGTGTACTTGAATATTCATGTCTTAAGTAGTGACTAAATGCTTCTCGCTCCATGTGTGTAATTCCTATATATGCTTCATGTGTGCTAATATGAATACTTCATGCTTCATCTACTTCTTTGATATGTGTCCTCATGTTTGAATGCCTGTATGTACTTTGTGCTATGATCTACGTATCTCATGTGTATTCTTGTATATGATCTTGCCAACGTGTATTACAAAGCCTTGCGTGTATTCCTACATGTAATTCTATCACCTATAAGTAATCATTTGTTCTCATGCGAATGATTCATACTTCTATGTATACTCCATGACTCCGTGAAGTGTGTACTACTGCTTACAACAGATTTCTTAGAAAAACTCCATGCGTACACTCCATGTATATGTTTCATGAGTCTATGATATGCTTCACTTCTTCTGTATATTTAGATGTTTGCTTATGTCTTAAATATTTTCAACATATTCACTCCATGAATACTCTTCTCATGTATGCCGGTGTTTGATTCATGTCTCATGTATTCAAATGCAATTCAAGACCTGCGTGTATAGATGTTTGTGGCACTTGTATTCGAGTGTATGATCCATGCCTTGAGTGATTGCTTCATGCTTTATGTGTATATTATTAAGTATATTATATGACTATGATTCACACCATAAGTGTATTCAAGAGTGACTTATGTATTCAAATGCATTCAAGTGTATACCGCGTGATTTATGTGTATATCCAAATGCCTACTATGACTTATGTGTAATCAAGTGCCTTCCGGATGGATACTTTATGATTTATGTATGATCTGTGTAGACTCTGCAACGGGAATTCATGTGCATACCTTGTATCTTACTTGTATTGATGTGTATAGCTTGCGACTTGCGTGCATTCACACTATGCCACCTATGTATGAATATACTTTGTAATCCACATGTATTCCAAAATATACATGTATTAATGCCCCATTAAGTGTCTTCACTCCAGATGTATCTTCAAACAAGATTACTCCAAGATGTCTTATGCTTAAAGATTAGCTAAATTTCGTTTGTCAAACTACTTCTTGAGTTAAGGAGCTGTAACTATTGAAGTGAAAAGATAATTGGAATTGTGATTGCTCGAGGACAAGCAATCTTGGGCAGGGAGGACTGTCATGTCCCCCAAAATTGTAAATATGAAATACTAAAATACTAATAAATAAATAAATTGAATATCTAAGTGAATATCAAAATATATATATATATATATATATATATATCAATATTAGGTAATATTATAATAAAATACAAGTACTAAACAATACAACAATTAATATTATTAAACAAATATTATAATAATAAAATATTAACAAATAAAATAAATTTCAAAATAAAAGTATGAGTAATTACCATTTAATATAAAAATGATCATTATAGGTAATATCATAATAATAAAGGAAAGTATATAAAATAGAATGCAAATAGAATGCAAACTATGAAATATAACTAAACATCAAAATAAAGGCAAATATTTCCAAACAACACATAAACATATCGATGGGTCAAAAGAGTCGACCCTTGGTGGTGAATCAGCTCCAACACCAAGTCTTGGAAAAGTCACATCTCCAGCAAAGAATTCAAATGGAGGGTCAATGCAAGTCTAAAGGAGATTACAGAGATTCAGACTGGTGGTTCCTTGCAAACTGTTCACAACTCCATGACAGCAACACGTCTCCCTTTAGTTATGACTAGCGCATCCCTTATAAGGCATATACCCTTTGTAAACTCCTATGCAGCCACTATGCGAGTACCCTATGCCAGAGAATGAGCAGCACTCCACCTCAAAAAGCCACGTACAGGTCTGAATGATTAATTCGCCTCCAAATAAGTGATTTAGCACTGATGTGAAGTGCACAGGAGCCGCATACATGAGTCACCTCCCTGTTATGTGGAACACATCCTCTTTAAAAGAACTCATAGCTCTCCAAAAGGACCACGTCTCTACCCAGAAGTAAAGATAAATCAGCGCCTAGGGTTTAGGAAGTAGCACAACCTTTTGGAAGGTGAGACCTCTGTAGAATGAAGATATTTGATGCAGCCACTATAGGTTCAATGAGGGGATATCACTAAGATGATCAGAGAGAAAGATATACATAATCCAAGAAAGAAATAGGAGTATTTGCAGATCAATCCAGGCAGCAAGGTAAGTAATGTATCAAGAATAAATAAATGGTAATATGTAATGTCCCCTTCTCGAGCATGATCTTCTTAGTTGACCGTTGGCCTATTCTGGAGACCCGTAGGCAACTCGGACGGTTTGATTAGGGTTTCTCGTGTGGAGGTTGCGGTTGCTCATGAATTGGTGATTGAACTACGGATTCCTTCTGGGTTTTCTGTGGGCTTCGCAGTGACATGTTTCTCTTGGCATTCTGAGCACTTTCTGGAATTTACTATTTTTAGTAAATTATATTTCTAGCAGTGGTCCTATTGGTCTCAGCACAATTGACTTTCCTCTTCAGTCGACTCAATTGGTTTATTCAGTTTTGACCTTGGGATGCAGTTTCAGAGAGATAAGTTCATTTTACTTAAATAACATTATATTTTAATGTTATATTATCACCTTGGCCTAATCTCTTAACTTAATGTTGTTTTAAAAGGTGGACTTTAAGGGGTGGCCGAGATAATGTTATAATTATTAAGGTTGAATTAAAACCTTAAGTTGGACGCCAATATTAAAGTGATGAATTTAATTAAAAAAAGTCAAAGTTGAGGCCTTGAAGAAAGTTCGCCATTTCTTGGAGGGAAAAGGAATTAGGGTTTCTGGAAGCTTATGGAAAGGTCTTCACAAATTATAAAAAGGCATCTCGGGTCTTCACTTGAGGATCTTTTGTCTACAGGAATGTTATGCTGCCGGATTGGCTTTGGGATTGCTTCGAGGAATGAAAGCCTCCTAGATTGGCATTGCTTCTCGCTTGAAAGATAGCGACTAGTGGTGAGATAGTGTAGTGTGAGTGATTTGTAGTTGGTTTTCTGCATTGTAGTCTATGTGTGGCTTGTAGATCAGTTTTTATGCATATCTGTGAGTTTCTGGAGTTGCATATTCATTACAGCAGATTGTCATTTTTATTCATAAGTCAAAAAATACAAAAAGAATCATTCTAGGTGTCATTTAGATCTCTTTGTCTGGGAAGGGTGCACCTTTTTCTTAAGTTTCAGATTTTTTGAAGAAGCATGGAATTTTTAAAGTAAAATTGCCCCTCTTGCTGGGCCATACCTTTTGGTTTTGTCTTGGTTTTCGTGCATAAAATAAATAGGAACTTTTGATCAGCTTTTTGTGTTCTATCTTGGTCGCCTTCACTATTAAGGCCTATTGCACTTTGTTTCACGTCAATAGGGTGAGTTGTGAGAGAGATATCAGCATTTTAGTGTGATCTCAGGTTGCTGGTTTGACATTTAATGGTGCAGATCTGAATAGATCAGAATCTTGAATCTGTTTTTTGAGAGAAGAAATCAGTTTCGGTATTCCCTTTAAGCAAGGAGAATTCTCTATTTAAATGCTCGTTGAATTGTTCTAACTCTATGCTCTTGGCAGGCGAATTCTCTATCATATTGTAAGTTGACAGTAGTATTGACAGCAGTTCTTAATCTTGCTTAATTCTGTTTTGTAATGCTCATCTTACATTCTGAAGTTGCTTTGTAATTTCTTATATCTCTGTCATATGGTAGCTCCCATTCCGTCTCGGTTTGGAAAGCACATTCTTGACGTCGAGTACTTCCAGTATTATTGCTTATTTCCCTTCAGAGCATTGTAATTCTTAGCACTCCGCCGTATGGTCGCCTCAACTCCATACTGGATTGGGTAGCACATACTTGGTGTTGAGTTTCTTTTCAATACTTGTAGTGGTAGAAGATCCTCTGACCATATGCTCGCCATCATCGGCACCATTCTTGGTTAGAGTTCCTTTCAGCTCTGTTTCTGTATTCAGATCCTCTGACCAATGCTCACACCTTGCCCTCCTCGGGATCCTGGTGTACATACTGGTTAGAGTTGCTTCAGTATCATTTTGGTTTAGAGCTAACCCTAACGACTGTGTATTGCTCTGCTTATTGCAATTGAAAAAATTGAAAAAATTGGCTCGGTATATTTCATAATAAATGAATATATTAGGAATTTAGTAATAGTTGATGCTTGTCATGTATATTTAATATATATGATAAATATAATTATAGCAAATATAATATGTTTCCTATATATAATTCATGTCTAAATATAATTTGTGGTAATTGATAATTATATATATTCAATAATTTGTGGTAATTGATAAGTATATATATTCAATATATATATATATATATTTATATAATATATATGTATATTGAGACTCATAAATACCTCATGAGTGGTGGACACATACAATATATATATATATATTATTTCGACCATCCAATAATGATGCTTGTAGCAATTCTTGAGCGTTATAAGTAATAACGACCCTATACATTCACTATGAGGTTAAAGGATATAATATTCCATCTATGGGATCCTGAAAGATGTTTTATACATTATAGAAGAATCATTCATAGCGGGTGATAAGGAGGAAAGGAATAGTCCTTTGACAAGAATGAAATATTTGTATCATCTTGAGCTTATTAGATGTTATTATTGATCTCTAATGTTTCTAATGTCTCTTCGAGGAGCACCTCGTATGCGAGATTCGGGTTTAAGTGGTTCCACTAGAAAGGGGTCATTACAGACTTTTCTTGCCTTTTCCCTTGTCATAATATACTTCTTCGCTTCTATCACTTCCAACCTGTGGACATTTGGCAACAAAATGACCTATATTTCCACAATTAAAGCATTTAAGAGTATACTTACTTTTTTGCTTGATAGTTCCTTTATTGAACTTCTTCACAAAGTTTGCCTCTTCCTCATCGCTTGAACTTTCACTTGATAAGGGTCCTTTGTTCTTCATTCTTCTCAATGCTTTAAAGGCAACTTCATGTTTTGATGATGTTCCTTTCTCAGTCCTCATTTGGTAAGCGTTAAGTATGCCATGTAACTCATCCATCTTCAAAGTGCTTATATCCTTCATTTCTTCAATGGCAGAAACTTTTGCATCAAATCTCATGGGTAGAGATCTTAAAACCTTTTGCACAACAACCTCATCCTCAATCTTTTCTCCAAGACAACGAATGGCATTCACGAGTTCATCGATGCAGAGAAAGTAGGCGGCAACATTCTCTTCATCCTTCATCTTCAAACTCTCAAATTGTCTCTTGTGAGTTTGGACCTTTTCTTTTTTCACTTTCCTTGTCTCCTTCATAAGTCGTTTGAAGCTTATCCCACATCTCTTTTGCCGATGTGCAATGCATGACTTTGAAAAAATTGTATTCAGTTAGACCACTTAGAATTGCATTCATAGCTTTAACATTGTTCTCACTTGCCCTCTTTCTAGCTTGATCCATTGGTGGAGTAGATGGTGCCAGAGGTGCCAGAGCCATCCACAACAGATTGTCATATATCAAATCCATGGGCCATTAAATAAATGCACATCCTCATACTCCAAAAAGCATAGTTGTTTCTGTCGAACAATGGTGCTCAGCTTGAGGAAAACCCTTCTTGACTCATCATGTGTATTCTTAAGATCTTTCCTTCAAGCGCTTAGGCTTTCTTCGAAGGAACCTGGTTCTAATACCAATTGAAGAAAACACATACACACTTATACTAAAATGGGGGTGAATCAGTATAAGACCAACTTTTTCAATTTTTAACTTTAGCAACCATAAAACAATAATCAAGGAATCCACACAAGCAAGATCTAGCAAATTATAACACAAGATGCACACACAATTTTATGTGGAAACCCTTGTGGAGTAAAACCATGGAAAAATATTGCTTTTATAGAAATCTTCTGAGAACTTCATAGGCATCAACTCACAAGAGAAACCAATCCCCTCCACTGAGCACCAAATCAACAAGAGACACCGATCTCTTTGAGCAAGAGGCTCCAACCTCAGAATCTTGTTGATTAGAAGGCACCGACCTTCGAAATACAAAGCAATGATAGTATCATTGGATTTTCCCTAGATCCCTTCAAAAATATGCCCGCTTCTACACACAACTCTATCTTGAATCTTTTCTCTAAAACCTCTACTCAAATCTGCAAAAAGATCTTCAAAATATGCCCACAAATCTGATCACAAAGATGCACTACTTCCACAAATATTTCTGCTCATAGGTCTGCAATAATGAACATTAGAATCTGCTCATATTCTTTGATAATTTCTGCTCATAAGGGCTGCAACCATCTGCTCATGAAGTCTGAAATAATCTTCTCATAGTCTTCAAAAATTTCTGCTCACATAAGCTGCTCTTCTCTGCTGTAAGTCTGCTCTGAAATTAGGAATGATATTCAATGAATGATTGATAAAATGTCCCTCAACAACCTTCTATTTATACATCTTCAAGAGGCACCTTCAACCAATAGTCATAACCCTTCAACAAGGGCAGCCTGGCAATATTTCTTTTATTTTTAAACCCTTCAACTTTGGGTGCCTAAATTCAGGCCAGCCCAGCAGCCACCAAAAATAAATTAAATTTTTATTATTAAATACACAAAGGGGTGCCTACATAGCAGAGGTCGGCCTAGGCAAGAAACACATTCAAAATTTTATTTTGAATTTTTTATTTTAAACTCAAAGGGGGGGCGACCAAGACATTGTAATGTCCCCTTTTTGGGATTGCCTAAAATCTTGCCCTAGGATCACAAGTTTAATGTAGTTAGGGTTATAACTCACCACTTAAATACTTCAAGCAAGATAAATCTTGGTTTAGGTCCTGCAATCATGTTAGATAATATTGGAAATATAATTCATATGATCAAAACATATATAATAAATGCCTTATCTATTTAAACTATGCAAAAATACATAACTATTTCAGGACTATAAAAACTACCAATATCCATAATGCATAGTGGAAGTCTAATCATAATAGGACTTGGATGAGAAGCATGATAAATCCGCTCGAAGCTATCCATCTAAGCCCAAAGACACACAACGTCCAAACTAAGACAACCCACCCCTTGGCCCCAAGCAACAGGAACGTCCAAACTAAGACAATTCCACCCTTGAGGTGGCCAACTTAGTGGATACACTTGTATCTGCTTTCCCTATTCATGTTGCCTCGTCCATCCCTCTTATGATTGAAACTCCTTGAATTTGTCCTAACAATCAATCATAGTTCGGCTTGATAGGAAAGCCTTGAAAAGGGTGTCTGTAAACTACTCAACCCATCTAAGCCCAAGAGCATGCAGCATCCAGACTAAGACAACCCGCCCCTTGGCCCCAAGTGGCAGGAACGTCCAAACTAAGACAATTCCACCCTTGAGGTGGCCTACTTAGCCTAGGAGAGCCCGTAAACTGCATCTCCCTAACTTGCTTCCTTCAACCTTACGTTTGATTGATTATAAGGTAAAGATATATATATATATATTCATTTTAAAAGAATATAATCTAAGTATTAGTACTATGCATGTGAGGGAAATTAGTACTTATTCATAAAATAATTATTGCACATTATCTCTATAATTCGTACCAAATCCTACTTATTGTATTGCATTTTTGTATGCCTGTAGTTTCTTATATTAAATCTGATTGATATATCTGTGTTGCAGATTGCTCAATTTTCTAGTCAAGATGATAGAACCTTTTATTCCTCCTTTATGTTGATTGCTATTGACCTTACTTACTTCTTATATCTACGAAGGGCTGAGAGACACCCCCCTTCATGGTTTGCATTCATCTAAGAGGCCTGTTCATTCGTTTAAGGGATAATTAATATTTATTAATATTATCCCTTAATATTATTGCTGATTGCTGTCCTTAAACTAATCTTTACAAGTGCCTTTGTTTACTTTAAATCTGTGAACCACGGGGACGCGTTTCCCCCCAAAATGTGACCCGTTTCGGAAACGGGGACGTCCCGGGGACGGGGGGACGGGTACTTGGCGTCCCCCGACGTCCCGCCACCGCCACCAAAGCGCCGCCGGAGACAGGGAGACGTCTCCACGTCTCCAAGTCTCCTGGGGAGACGTCTAGGAGTTTCTCGGGAGACTGGGAAACGCCTAGGAGTTTCTTGGGAGACTATGAGACTGGGAGTTTCTCGGGCACTGAGTGGACCAGATTTGCCACTCTTAGAGGCTATTCAGATGCAGCAAAGGTGGATATAGTTTCTATGGCACAGGAGGACCCACTTTTGTGGTGGAATTGTCATGGTTCGAAATCTTTGACCACCACTCTAGCTATTCGTCTGCTATCCCAGGTTTCCAGTTCTTCAGCTGCTGAGAGGAACTGGTCTACATATAGCTTCATCCACTCTCTTAAGAGGAACATACTTACCTCTAAGAGAGCAGAGAAGCTTGTGGCTGTATACAGTGCTTTGCGTATCATGGACCGCAAGACAATTGTGTACAAGGAGAG